>QXVZ01033119.1:0-33350 GCA_008931825.1 Phallusia fumigata
TCAAATCTCGTAAAATATGTTAAATAACACAAAGCGCTTTCATCAATAAAATCCAAAATCACAACCCTAAAATGAAAAGACGCTGGAAGGATTTTGTAATTTTGTTCTCTAAAGTCTGCTTTTTCCTTAGGATTAACTTTTACTCCCTCATTCCGTGTTACAATTTTCTGTCTTTAAAACCTTTTTGTTGCATTTTTTTTTACTGTAGAACCAAAACCCTTTTGACAAGTAAAAGCCATAACCCAGTAGTTTAACTATTTGCCAAACAAACTTTGTAAAACCCTTGCAACCATAGACAACTCCACTGTCACGCCAAACCAAGCAGAAACATAACAACAAGTCGCACGCAAATTTACCCAGACATCCTGACACATCGCTGCTCACGTATCCACTCAGACAACGACACTCATATCCGCCTATTATATCCACGCACACAGCAAGCGGATGACAGGAGTGTATTCCCAAGGCGCACTCGTCAATGTCTAAATATCGTCGGGTATTTAAGGATCAACTGATTTAACATCAGCTTAATAAATTTTGCGAGTGGTCGGTTAAAGTTAACCAATCTACTGGCGATGTCAATTATTTGAATTGCTATTAATTGTTAAAACTACCCATGTAGTCACGTCAACATTTGGTAGAAACAGGAGAAGAAAATGTTTAACACAGTTAGGCCGAAGCCCAAATTGACAGAGACTTGACCTAAAAACCTAAACCTTATCTCGAAGCAAATTTGACCAGTTTGGCACGTATCCAATATGGCAAAGACTTCAAATCAAATCAGTTCATGAAAAAAGCCCAGTGAAAGTTATTTCTTAAACCTTTCCGCTGCTTTTATTAGTTTATCGCCTTATATGGGAATATTGACTATTAGATTACCATGAAATAAATTTTGAGAATACTTCAGTTCTACATACCTGGCATCATACGTGGCTCCACCGTTGTTGCCTGAATCACTGCAAAACGGGTTAAAATGTAGTTAAAAACGAGGATAAATAATTTGTAAAACTGGTGCAACTCCGTTAATCAAAGATGCTAGCAGTAGTGAAGCAATTAAGGATGATTAAAACTTGATACAGATCAAAGATTCTGTAGCCAATATGCAAGGAAGGCCTGCCTCCCGCGAATAAGAGCAACAAACACTATGGTGTTTTCAGTTACCTGTGCACTCAACGGTTGGATCTCCAGTATACCCGGCATCACATTTGCATTCGAATCCTCCAAGCAAGTTGTAACATGTGGAGTAGAGCACGCAATCGTTAGTGTCTTTACCTGAACATTCGTCGATGTCTACAACAAATTGGTTTGGTAGATGTAACTTTATTTTTAGCAGGAACCAAAATGTTTCGTAACCGTGTTGTTAAAACAGTAACTTTTGTGTAAAGAAAACCTATTTCTGTTACCTTCGCATGTCAACTTGGCATCGCCTTGGTAACCAGTGTTGCACGTGCATTCGTGGCTACCGATCGTGTTTTGGCACGTGGCGTGTGTGACGCAATCGCTTAGACCCTCCAAGCACTCATCAATATCTGAAAAGCATTTTGAAAGTTAAAATATTGATTTCATCAAGTAGTTCCGAAAATACTTTTCATACTTAAGTACTACTTGCGCCATATCTAAATTACAAATGACGTAAGCGTGACGAAATAGTGACGTCATACAACGTAACAACCTTTTATATCGCCCCACCTTTGCAACTGTATCCGTCTCCTGTAAAACCAACGCCACACTGGCAGGTGAACGAACCAATCAGATTCGTGCACGTGGCGCTGTCGTGGCACGATGCCAAGGCTTCGGAACACTCGTCTACGTCATCGCATGACGTAGTGGGGGACCCCCGGAACCCGGCTTTGCATCCAGTGCATAAGTAAGACCCGACGGTGTCTTTACAGTCAGTATTTTTGTTGCACAAACCGAGATCACATTCGTTAACATCTAAAGTAACAAGGATCGTGTTAAAGATTGCAAAGATGAACCAGTGAATTAATGGTTTTTGTCGCTATAATCCTTCATATTAGAAGAAGACATCAAAGTACTTACAGAAAGTAACGCTACTTTTGGCTTGCAAGTCATTGATTCTTAGCTTTTCAAGTTAAACACTGACGATGCCCACATTTTTGGCGATGTAGAAATATAACTTTTAGTAGCTAAGAATGTGTGGCGGGCAAATCAAAAGTTTAAGTTACTGATAATCATCCGCAACCAAGTCCTTGTAAGTCATACTGTTCTGCGGTGATTTCTTTCAATTCAAATTTTACGTGGTTTAATGACAGAAAGTCTGCAAATACTGAAAAATAAAATACTAACTTGAACAAAACGCTGATCCATCACCGGTGTAGCCTGGTTTACATTTACATTCAAAACCACCCAATGTGTTCTGGCACAGAGCGTTTAACACACAACTGTCTGTGCCGGTACCGCATTCATCGACATCTGGGGAAAAATATTCATAAAATTAACAAATATACCTTGCCGCAAAAACGCATAAATTATTAGGAAAATTATAGTTGCCGGAAAAAAAAGAATTGAGTGCAGTTACAAGGTGAAAAAAAACATTTATCAAACATACTTCGTCACATAAACGCATGAAAAGAAAGGAATTATACAGTTGCAAATATAAATAAGTAGTTGCAGTTAAAAACGTATTACATTCATATTTTTTGTCATTTTAAAACAAGTTTTGATGTCTGCCTTACCTTGACAAGTATCGTAGCTATCCAGCTCGTAGCCCGTCTTACAAACGCAGTCGTAACCGCCATCCACGTTATTACATTGCGACAAAGCAGGACATGTAAATGTCCCCGCGACGCACTCATCGATATCTGGTGAAATAGTGCCATAACATCACATTTTTGCCGATGTCTTAAACAATAGGTGCCGTTTATCAAATATTAACCTGTGCAGTTTCCAAAAGAATCTTCTTGGTAACCTTGCTCACATGAGCACGAAAACTTTCCAGGGTGATTTGAACAAGCCTCGGTTGCTTTGCATGGGTAAGGGTTCTCCGAGCATTCGTCAATATCTGTGTAATTATTAGTTTAAAATGAAATGCGCAGTTTTGTACGAATGTTATGTAACACAGAGAACAACCCTCTATTTGACAAAAAAGTGACACAAAGTAGTGAACAAAAAATTGAACCTAACCATTTACCACTGAAAAAGCATATTCGGTAATAGGTTTCAACAATTGCAGTGAAACAATCCAAATTTCTTGTACAAATAGACTGTAACACATACCTTGGCACATGCCCTCGGAATCCCGTCTGAATCCAACCATACAAACACAATCAAATCCACCCTCTGTGTTGTTACATCGGGTGTTGGCAGAACACGTTGACTTGTTTGAACTGCACTCATCAATATCTGTAGGAGGAAACATGTGAAATTAATCAAACTATTCACATTAAAGTTAAGCAGCATAAATAAGTAAAAAAGTTTAGTGCGTCGTAAGTAATCATCAAAGGCAAACTACCAAATTAACAAAATTTGTGCACATAAAAAGTATAGATTAAGGTTACCCTACAAAACCCATTGACAAGCTTTCTTTAATAATTTCCAAGACTTGCAACAATCAAGAGACAAAAATTGAAACTGACCTATGCACTTCTTTGTCATCATTTCCATCTGATATCCCGAGGTGCAATCACACGAAAAGCTTCCCCGTGTGTTACTGCATGTCTTGTCTATTCCACAGTTGGACAAGCCCTCGACACACTCATTCAAGTCTGTTGAAGCGTAAAAAGTATTAAATTATTAACACTAAAGTATTTAACACCAAAGTATTGAATACTAAAGTATGGAAGATTGAACACCAAAGTAATAAGCATTAGAGTATTTAACACCAATGTATTGAATACTAATGTAATGAATACCAAAGTATTGAATACCAAAGTATCAAACACCAAAGTATTAAACACTATACTATTGAACACTGAAGTATTAAACACTAAAGTAATAAACATCAAAGTATTGAACACAAGTATTACGCCAAATTAAAGGTTAGAAAAACTATTTATATGGTTAATTCACTACCGTTATTACCTGTACATGCGGTTTCGGGGTCACCAGTGTAACCGACCATGCAGTCGCATGTGCGCCCTCCAGCGGTGTTTGTGCACGTCGTGAAATCTCCGCATCCGCCGTTGTCAGTTTCACATTCATTGATGTCTGATGGAAAAAAAATTCCAAAAGTTAAATTGTAATCACAATCAGACAAAAAGAATATTGGGCAAAAATCTCTAATCATTTTGACTATTTTTCAGTCGATATCATTAAGAGTCGATCACATTACCTGTACATTCGTTCTTGGGGTAACCTGTGTATCCAACAGCACACTTGCAATTGAACGTCCCTGGTTCGTTGATGCATTCTGCTGAGTCAGCACAATCGTCTGTGCCCAGTTGGCACTCATCAATGTCTGGGAACATAAACAAGGGGCTTTCACAAACACATGCCTGGCAGCATTGCTTGGGGTTAGGTGCAAGCTAAATAATCTATAACTTAGGGCCACACAATCCGTATGGGACATAAATAAGTCAAGGTCAAAGTAAAGTCAACAAGAAAAATGGTTTTTCTTGATGTGGTCTGTTAATTGTATTAAAATCGAGGTTTCTTTATCATTACATGTACTTGGATAAATAGATAGGTAATACGTTTTCATGTAATTAAAAGACATGTATATTTCCAAACAAACTACTTTTCAGAAAAATGCCTTGGATTTTTAGGGTTAACAAAACAAAACAATGCATCCAATCAGTACATTTTAGTTACCTGTGCACCCTCCAACCATTCCTTCACCGGTGAATCCTTTCTTACACTGACATTCATACGATCCAGCAGTGTTTCCACAAAAGGAGTTCTTCATACAAGCCTGAGCACTAGTCATGCATTCATCAATGTCTGAAACAAAAAGTGTTAACTAAGATTTTGTCACAGAAATTGTAGAAAGTAAATACATCGTATTGCAAAGGTTTCGACAATTGTGGTTGTCACCACCATGGCATAATATAAGTTCTCTGGCATATTGTAGTAATATAAGTAAATGTTTTTTAAATTTAGCTACGCTGCAAGTCCTTGTCTTGTGTTCATACGATTTTGTCAGCTTTCTCAAATTAAATAGGTGCAATCCACAAAAACTAGATGTTTACTTGTCACCATTTAGAAACAAACCTTGACATGTTCCGATAAAGTCTTTGCTGTAGCCAGTCAAACAATCGCATTCATATTTTCCCAATGTATTGCGGCATTTCGACGTCGCGCTACATGTATGGGTGTTGTCTGCGCACTCATCCAAGTCTGAAACAGAAAAAATGATGTAACACATTAACATGGGAATCCTCGATAAAGCCCTTTGGAATTTTTTTTGGCAAACCGTAACAGGATTTATGAGGATTAAAGTCCCTACAGAAACAAACTTTAAGGACAACTATAAATTCTTCAAGGGCCCAAAGAAAATGTTGGGAGGGGGTCACAATTGAAAAATGCGTCGAAAAAAAGCATTTTCCCATTTATTTTACCCGAACTCGCCAAACAAACGCAACGAACAGAAGACCATTCGACATTTAATTGCTCTATAAACAGAATAAGTGTCGCACGAGCTGCCAATGACTTTTCCAAAGATATACAAGTTGACCAACCATTGCAATAAGACAAAGCATCCCCTGTAAAACCGACAACACAGGCGCATGTGAAGCTGCCCTCTGTGTTAGTGCATTCCGAGTTCTCAGCACACGGGGAGTCGACTTCTGAACATTCGTCAATGTCTGAAAATATAATAATGGTAAAATAAAATTAAAGTGTCTGGCAAATACAAAAAATTGAGAATACAAAGTTGTTACCAAAACCTGGATAATCACAAACAAAGATTAAATTAAACAGAAAAAAACACACAAAAAACTGGAAAAAAAACACAATATGTGTCCCCTCCGTGGAAGTGGGCCCATAATAATATGGTTAACACGCGAATATTGTTTATTTCATGTCTAGGACAATATTGTTGTGTCAAGAACTTAACGTCACTATATTGCACAACGATAAATAGTTAGCATCGCGAATTACCACACGCAATAACCCCGATAGCAAGAAGCAAGTAAAAGTAATTTCAGTGCATCACGACGTAATATGTACCTGTACACTTGGAGTTGATTCGTTTATATCCTTCAGCACACGAGCAGCGATAACTTCCAGGGCTGTTCTCACAATTGCTGTTCGTCGCACAAACGTCCGGATTTTCGCATTCGTCCACGTCTGTAAATGAAAATTAATTGAAAACTTTGAAGAAGAAAAAGAAAAGAGCAAGGCAGATTTGGACCATCACTTGCGCAAATCACAAGGCTATAGCGGGTGTCAAACGAATTTCAAGTGATCACTTGTGGAGTTACGTGACGTAATAGCTGTTAAATTTAACCACAGCACGCACGCACTTGCCAGCTACAGATATTTTGTCCAAAGTTAGGATTGGTCTATTGCAACGTAACAGTTAGGTTGCGACCTGGTGTGACTTTTACTAATTGTTATCTGTCTGTGTAGCCTTACTTACCTGTGCAAACTATTGTGCCGTCTCCAGAAAACCCGGCGAGACAGGTGCAATTGTAACCACCAGGCGTGTTTTGGCATGAAGCATCACTATGACAGTTATCGCTTCTGTCTGAGCATTCATCGATGTCTGAAGATAAAAAGTATGGAAATGTGTGAAATTTAAATTATAAGGGCCTTAAATACATGAATTTTGTTTGGGAGGTATTTAAATGTTACACTCTTGATTATATATTGTCCATTTTACATGTTGAGGCCTCAACGAAGCCAAACTGTTAGTTAATGTTGGTTGGTTCGAAGTCAAGCCATTGCTTTATGACCTTGAGATTTTTGTTCAAAACACATATGCGACCGAGACAGGATTTAAACCAGAACCTTGATTTTACCTGCACAAGTTTTTCCATTCCCAGTGTACCCCGCCTGGCACCTGCACTTGTAACTTCCAATCACGTTGATGCATTCTGCGTTGATGGAACAGTTGCTACCCACCGCGCACTCGTCAATATCTACAACAGGAAGGAATGTGACGTCATCGCATGGGAACAAAGAAAAAAACGCAATACGTGATTTGTAAATTTTGATTTTTTTGTGAGACCTCAAAATGGGGAGGAATGATATAAAATCATAAATCTCAGAAGTGGGTTTCCAAACGAGCCACGTGCAGTCAGCTGAAACTGCATTAGTGGGTTGGCAACAACTGAACGTTGTACCAAAAAGATTTTTATTTTTAAAAAAATTTAAGATTTAAATTTAAAAATTCGTTTTACCAAAAAGATTAAAATATTTTTACTTATATACCATTCAATTTTAATCATTTAAGATTTCTAAAGAGGTTCAGCAAATTAGACCCGACTACACAGATTTTACCTATCTTACGCTTTTAAAAGAAACCCTTACCTTCACACTGATTCAGAGCATTCCGTTGAAATCCAGTCAAACAATTGCAAGTAAAAGTTCCGTCGGTGTCAATGCACTTAGAGTTTGCCTCACACACTGTTGTGTCCAGCAAACATTCGTCGATGTTCCTGCAGCCGCCGTAACCGTCTGGCTCATACCCAGTCGCACAAACACATTTGAATGAGCCGGGCGAGTTTACACATTCCTTGTTGCCAGTGCAGTTGTCGGTTTTTGCCAAACACTCGTCAACGTCTGAAAGTATAGGAAATTTTTGGTTTTAACCTTTTTTGGTCGAATACTTTTTGTGACTTGTGTGCATAGCGCACGGTTTTCAGCTATTCGTCATTACGCACTGATGATAACAGCAGCAAATGTTAAAATAAAAATGTGTTCACTATCTACAAGCTCTCCGGCAGTGATGTTTTTTAATTGAAATACGAAGCAAACATTGAACAAAATGGACATTAGGTACAAATTCTAAGCAGTCTGCCCACAACACACAATAGAATACCATGTTAAAATAATATATTCTCGTCTTTGTAATTCGTGCAAAACGGGGATTGACTGCATTTTATTTTTTACAACATAGGATTTCGTGATTTTGCTTACCGTTGCAGGATTTATTGGCATCAAGCAGAAATCCATCAGTGCAAGTACAAACGTAACTTCCTTCCGTGTTCGAGCAGCGGAAGTTTTCGCCACAGATCATCCGATAAACTTTGCACTCATCCACATCTGCGCAAATTTTAAAAAATAGAAAGCACTTGTATTTACCTAGTAAGGAGGTTTGGAAGTATGACGTAATAATGGAAAAAAAACATATGACGTCATTAAAAACGGTCAATGACGTCACGTACGTGCTAATTTTTTTTCTGAAGTTTGTTATTTTTACAAAAAAAGTAAACAACGCTTGACAGTTGTGTGCAGCAATAAATAAATGTAACACGCCAATATTTTTATACCTTTGCATTTCCCACCATCAGGATTTTCAAAACCAGTGTTGCAAAAACATTTGAAACTTTCCGGTGTATTGGAGCACTTTGAGTTGTTGCCACAAACATCGTTACCAAGGCACTCGTCAACGTCTGTGAAAAATAATCCATAAAGTTTGTATTTCTTCTTTCAGTTCGTGTGCTTGTTATTTATCCAACGTCAAAGTAAAACAAAATGCATCTCAATCCACATTTTAGAAGGCCGTACCTTGCGTGCATATGTATCAAATATAATAAATAAAGAATAATATTTTACCTTATCCAAGATGAAAGTAAAACGTATGTAATTCAAATCCTATTTTTATTTACAATTTAACATAACCCAGTACATAAACCTACAACGGACGTTATACCGAATTAAAGTGGGCCTTCCAAACATTGGGTTAGAAAAATCTAGCCTGCGGTGGGATTCGAACCCATGACAGAAGTCTATCTAGGTATGGGGCTTTACCCACTGAAAAAACGCATGCACATAGTTTAGATTAACATACCCGTGCATTTTCCATACTCCAGCTTGTATCCAGTCTTACAGACGCATTCGTGATTACCGGGAGTGTTAACACAGGTTTGTGTGGCATCACACATATCAGTGCCTACCACGCATTCATCGATATCTGAAACCGAGAATGCTATGTGATTAGGAATATAAAAAAATGTATCTGAAAGTATATATGAATGGTATAAGTTCGTTCTAAGCATTCCTAAGTCGTTAAAGTGAATTGCCAATTCAAACCAACAATTTACATTCATCCGACACCAAATCTCGACTCACCAATACATTCCATCCCATCACCGGTGAATCCCCTTCTGCATGTGCACTGGGGCGTGACGCCTGAGGGAAGACAGTTGGCGAAGCGATGGCAGGCGTCCTTGCACACATCCATTACTAAAATACACCGACGTAATGTTACAAAATAACACTTGTTAGTTTTGCATAATCACCAGTGTGATGAAACCAACTAAAGCTTTCATAGTTTTTCTGTGAAGCTCCCTAATTCTATGTAGTTTCGTTGGGATGAATTTTATTGATATATATCATTGAAATTTTGATTGATTTACACGCTGTTTAGTGATTCTTAACCTTTGTTTATTCCATGGAGCTCATTAACCGATAATCAAAGCTAAAATTCTCCACCGAAAATTAAATATGTGAACAGTATGTTTATCTCAGTATATTGCAAAGAGCAACTAATCTCAAACAATTGATTGATTTTTAAGACTCTAATACTCATTACAAAATTCCCCTTTGCAAAATGCCCCTAAAGGGGAATTCCCTCGTTTGAAAACCACCGAAGCCATTGTTTTCTAATGAAGGCGTGTTGCGATTTCATGCAAGTAGTTTACCCGATTTGTAACTCCTTTTGAGATTTTAAGCCACAGAAGATTATACTGGGATTTGAGTCAATAAACTCACGAATGAAAAGGTATTAGAATCTCACAACCATTTGCCTTGGCTAATTAAACAGATCGTCGGCTTTCAAATTTAATTACTTTTTTCCATGACAAAAAAGTTTCATATACCCACCAACGCAGTAGTTTCTTGCGTCCATCGAGTATCCGGTTCTGCACTGGCATTTGTAACTTCCGAAAGTGTTGATGCATTGCTCGGATTTTAGACAATCATGAGTCCCGTAATCACACTCATTAATGTCTGAAAATAATTCAGTCAAGATATTAATATCACAGAGATTGATCCAGGACAAACCAATCAATGGCTAGGTTGATGTTTTCAATCTTTTCACACCACGTTTAAAGGGTTTTTAATAATTTTCGAACAGTTTTTGTCAAAAAATCGTAGAATCACCGAGCATCACGATATTCAGCATTATTATAACGTAAGCACTATCTTAAAACCGGGTTTTAGTCAGATCCCAAAAATCCTTGACACAGTTGACTAAGCAAAAGTAATTCGGCAACCCGTTTTAAGCGTTCAAAGGCTGGTTGCTATAGTAACGAAGCCAAAACCTTAGAATTGGCGGTTCATCAATCCCGTTTACCTGCACAGTTGAGGTCTGGAGGGCCATTGAACCCTGGGTTACACACGCAAGCCTGTTTTACACCAATCAGCTGACAGGAAGCTTGCGCGGCGCACTGCTTGTCGCACGTGATTGGCTGAAGCGTGGATGAAAGGGGCGTGGTGGAGGTGGGTACAGCTATGCAACAAATACACTTGACAGTTAAACTGAATAACTTGAATCTGTAGCCAAGCAATTTTTAATGTAACTTTGGATAAAAAAAGTAAGTTTTAAACATAATAAGGGTGCAAGTTTCCTTATGCTTGTATTGGGAATCGACCAACATTTTGGATTTAAAATATAGTTTGTAATTTCTACAGCAATACGATTTTGGTAATACCGGAAGGTGCTGCGTACTTCCTTTAATTGTAGATTTGCCTATCGATATACGTAATGTAAATAATAGTGCGTTGAGAAGAAAATAATTTTATGAAACATTTTTTTACCTAAATCACCATAAATCGTAATAACGCACAAAACAGTGTTTTATTTCGTAAAAAATGTTTTAAAACTCTACTAACCAATAAATGGACTTTTTAAATCATCTAAAGAAACAAATTTCGAGAAGATCAGTCAAATACCTCCATACGGTATTTGTAAGATTAGGTTTCGTAAAACACTCACCTTCACATAAAATGAAAGCATCTCCGGTAAAACCAGGGTGACATTGACAAGTAAAACTTCCATCTGTATTCGTGCAGTAAGCATTGCGCGCGCACAGGTATGGATTATCCTCACACTCATTCAGTTCTGTCAGATAGAAACAAAGACATTACAACTGTTTCGGACACTCTAAATGTTCATGAAGACGCAAATATTAGTTGAGATTCATGTCCAGTGAAAGAACATTGTTTAAATGCAAGAGACTGAAATAAAAACCATTCCGAAATCATTTAGCTTGCAGCAAAGAGTGGTCTAGATCAGTGGTTTCCAACTTTTGTAGTGTCGTGGGCCTTTTTGATATGATTTAGATCCTTGTGATAACCTGTAGCCTGGTTTCTAGGATTACGCTCGATTAGTCATCGTTTGCAAGTTGAAACATAACGGCGAGTATTATCATTTTGCTATACATTACTTTTGTCTTAGGCATGTAAAGCTCCAAAAAGCATGTGGGTACCACTGGGCTAAATAAAACTACCTGCGGTGAAATTCGAACCCACGACTACAAGTTTTACCAACCCAGCCACGCTGCTTTTGGTTTGCGAGATTTTTTGCCGTTTGTTGAGTTAGTATCTTTTTACCAACCTGTACATTCGGCTCCGTTTCCAACGTATCCCTGTTTGCATTCACACACGAAGCTCCCTTCTGTGTTCACACAGACCGAATCCGATCCACACATATCGACGCTTGACTGACACTCGTTCGGGTCTAAACAGTGTGAAACGATGTCATACAGTTTCAATTAACGCAATTTGGTTTGAAGAAAACTGCTTACCAAGATATCGTTGTGTTAGGCCCAAACGTGTGCATATTCGTGCGCAGTACACCCAAAGAAACAGGCTTTGTGCGTCCATGATCGTGACAAGTTATATTTAAATCAACACAAAATCTACCAAGAACTCATTGGCTATTTTTATCAGCCAACCTTCAAGTCCATATCTTTTGTTGTCAAATTATAAGATTTTGCAGAGTACGGTAAAAAGTCAATAAAAACATAATAACAACCATCTTTTACCGTCATTGGGTGGAAATCCAGAATAAGGGCAACAAAATTGAAGTTCATAATTCTCACAACGTCCCATCAATTGCTTCACGTCACTGCATACGAGTCCGTATGACGGATGGAGAGCCAATACGTCATTGGTGAGGGTAAAGACCCGTTTGCTGGCGAGGTCACGTGCACGAATGGCGGGCGGTGATTGGCAGAGACGCTGGTCTGAAGGCAAGTTAACAAAATGAGTTTAAAGGTCCAAAGAGAATTTTGCTGACATAAGCAAAAATGGTCTTTACCTAACAACATCTTTGTATTTCGACATAATTTGCAAAAACATTTGTTTATTACTAACCTGGGAAAAGCTGACGTAGAGCATCCAGCAATTCTACGTCACCAGAGGGCGCTAGTGTCTGTGACGTAGTCATCCATGGACTCCATGTAAAGTTTGCTGGACAGGTTCCAAGGATTCCTACAAAAAATGCGTTTCAGAAATACATCGATTTTGATTGATAAATCATGTTTTTTTCCACAAAATTATTTTTTTGACTTTTACATTTAAAAACGGGTACAAAATTTTTCAAAATACAAACAAAAGTGTAAATACAAAATTAAAAACATTCTTTTTCAAGAACGATTATTGGATACCAATGGAAAAAAGTCTCCTAATTCCTGTTTAAGCATTAGAAATCAGCAATCGCAGTTACATTTCTATTCTCACCTGAACAGCAAAATCGAGCTTCATAGTCGGCGCACTGAACCCCTTTTGGCTGCTCACTCTGTGTGCAAACTATCCCGTCGGTGATGCTTATTTTCACTACGTTTCCTGTCTCCGTATACGATGTACCGTCTTTACTTCGAGCCTCCAGCGCGACTGGTTGTGAACATAATTCCTCTGCGAATGAACCAGGTTTAAATGTTGTGTGTGTATGTCCAATACATCACACAGTAAAGCAAGTATTTCAAAATAATACAACTGTCATTTTATATGCTTAAAACATGAGGTTATAATAAAGGTTTTTTTGTGCCGCTTGTGCGTATAATGAGTAAGCCGTCGTGCTGAGTGCACCAGAAGTTTTTTAAGGTACTTTTTGTTATTTTTCTAGGCATTGATCTCAAATAAAAGCAAATCATGATTTTTTTAGCTTCGGAACAAACACCGCTTTTTGATTTTAATACCCTGTCGCTTTCATAATGATCCCTAGCAATAGGTTTGAATTAAATTTTTTTGTAGTTTTAGCATATTTTAATCAAAAGATGCGATTTAAGAGAATAAATTCCTCAACAAACTTTTTCATGTCTTTTTCACACTCAAATGTGAAACAACGTCCACAATCCTAGCAGGTTTCGACAGAAAATTTCAACCTATTCTTTTTTTCGATAAATTTACCTGAGTAAACTCGGCGAAGTTGCGAGAGAGTTTCCGAATCTCCGATCGTTCCGGGATCGCTTCTATCAAACCACATGGTCCATGACGAATCGGAATCGCATTCACCCAAGAGACCTAAGCCTGTTCACAAAAAATCCATGGATAAAGAGCTGTATTTCGCAGCATAGAAAACCCATGTTTAGGGCAGAAGCCTAATAAAGACGAAAATGTAAATTGTTTAGACCAACCACGCCAAGCAAATCAATCGGCCCGAAGGCCCATTACAAATTGTGAGATTTTTTGTAAAATAGTACTTTGTTGGTAAAACCAAAGGCTATGATACACAAGTTGATCTGTGCGCACGCGCAAAAACGTTTTTTCCA
Organism: Phallusia fumigata; assembly: GCA_008931825.1. NCBI lineage: Eukaryota > Metazoa > Chordata > Ascidiacea > Phlebobranchia > Ascidiidae > Phallusia > Phallusia fumigata. The sequence continues at coordinate 13,842 of QXVZ01033119.1, forward strand.
TGAGCAGATAAACTGATTAAAATACGCTAAGGTTTGGGAAGGTAAGTGGAAAATTAGTACGGCGCGTTAAGATCTTGCTGATCTTGGATTTGTAGCTTCAAAGTTGCAAGTATGGGATATACTCTTTTGTTACTTATTAATAAAAACAATCCAGTTTCCTATGGTGCATCAAACTTATCCAGCTTTATGCAGCTAATTGATAACTTTTGTAGAACATTTTAAAGACCCAAGTTTCCACAGCCACAATATAATAGTTTTTAGCCCGAGACTAAATTCACTAGTGTTGTTTTTGGCATTATAGTATTTATATCCTCACCAGTACAGCTCGTTCCATTGCCACTATATCCGGACCTGCAGGAGCATGTGTAGTAGCCTTCTTCATTTATACAGTCAGCGTTCTCGTCGCAATTGTCCGCACCATTGTCACATTCGTCCACGTCTTAACATAAAAAAAGTAAGAATCTGCTAAAAATGTTAGTTTTAAAAACGAAATTTATTCATACTCTATTTTAATACTTGGACACCCTTTACTAGTTAAGTTTCTTTAATTTTTTCAATTAAAAACATAACTACCAGATAGCTTGTATTTACTGAATAGATTAACACAAACGTTTCAACAATCGCTTCCTAAACTGATGATGACAACAGCGGTTGTCGAAACGTTTGCAATACAATGTATTCACTATATACAAGTTCTCTGGCAGTTATGTTTTTGCTGAAGCTATTGTGTGGTCTGTGTTCCTTGTTCAACACAAAACATTGATAAGGAACAAGCTATAAAGCGACTTTAAATTGCAGTACTACTTCTGCTATTTCATTCTCAAAAAACACTTAAACACCCAGTTTACAATCCGTACCAGTGCAGTGGGTTCCATTCCCTGTAAATCCGGTATAGCAGGAACACAGGAAGCTTCCCACAGTGTTGGTGCATTTGCCAGTTGGTCCACAAGCGAACACGTCCAACGAGCATTCATTGTAATCTGCAGCAAAGAACATGTTGTGAAGCATGTTTAAACAGACAACACAGTGGAACGGACACAGACTTGTATTAATAATAGTTACCACAAAACGTAAGGATTTCTACACAGAGCATGTGGATGTTACGAAGTGAATGACAACATTCGTTAAACAAAAAATCAATTTCGAAACACAGGGCAAGTACTTGAAGAGTAGCCTAATTCAAAACATAATTGCCAGAGAACTTGTGTATAGTGAGTAGGCTACATTGTATTGTAAGAGTTTCAACAATCGCTGTTGTGATCATCAGTGCATAATGACGAAAAGCTTGAAACGTTGTGTTATCTACATAAGCGAGACGAAAAGGAAGAAATGACGCAATTGGTAACGTGACCAAGTATAGAAGATCTCGGGCAGGTACGTTTTTAAAATGGTCATCATTGAAAAACACATTTTGGGTAGCCTCGGTTTTTTTGCTGTTTTGCATGTTAATGGCCACCGTAATACCTACAAGGATTTGGACAAACACACACACAATAACTAAATAAGCAGGGTTTGCATTAAAACAATTCCATGAGCAAAGAAAGGAAATTCAAATCTACACGCAATGAAACATTTTTGTGGGAAACATAATACCTGCACACAGCTTCCCGTCGCCATAGTAACCGTCGTTGCACTGACAAGTGTAACTTCCCTCTGTGTTGTTGCACTCAGCATTGACGTCACACAAGATCGTGAATCCGTCGCATTCGTCAACGTCTGTGCAAAAGTAGAACGAAAAGTTAAAAATAGAAAAGTCGTAAAATAAAGTTAAACTTTAGCTTAACAAACTTGGGCACGCACACTAATTGTTTAACTTCTATATATTTACGACACTTATTCATTTTACATGAGAAAGCGAACATCATGTCTTTCTCTAGTGACTTGAGCATGAACATTGCACCTCGCCATTGGTTCTTTATAAAAAGCCAAGATATGCTTTATTAAACATGTTTATGCCAATAAATACCTTTTAAACTGTTTTATGACAAAAACACTTTTTTTACCGAACTCCACCTGGCTAATAGTACGATACATCCACAAACTTAAACGAGGTACTCTCGAAAATTCAGAAGCAAAATATTCTCTAGACAAACCCACCTTTGCAAACAGTTCCATCCCCCTCATATCCTACTTTACAGACGCATTCATATCCGGCATCAATATCAGCACAGAGTGCGTTGTGTGAACAAGGATTGCTCTCACATCCAGTCAGGTTCCCTGTGATATATATATATTCCTGTGTGTCAACAAATTCGGAGGAAAAAATTTCTCAAATTTTAGTAGCAACCAATCTAAGATCATATGGTTTGCGGTTTGATTTCTGGGTGAGATGAAAAGAATCTTGAAAAAACTTGTTTTACAATAATTTTACCACAAAAAAATTCAAATAAATTTTTACTCAATTATAGGCTGTACTCAGGATACAAGACATGACCTTTAAGAGTCGCTTAAATAAAAACATAACTGCAAGAGATTAAGTATATGGTGGAAACATTTGAATACTCTTTGACGACAAAAGCGATTGTTGAAACGTTTACAATGTATTCATAAACTTGCACTCCGGCATTTATGATTTCAACCAAAGCTTATACATGTCGGTCAAAATACAAGCACACAGGTTCTTACGAGTTTTGCAGACGTGGAAACCGGCTCTCGTTGAGTCACAAGAGTCGCAGGTGTCTTTGGAATCAGCGCAGGTGAACTGATTCATTCCCTCGCAACTACATTCGGTCGAGCAGTTTGCATTCCAACGCTTGTAACCTGGAAAATGGGTTTAAGAAAATGTGGTTCAAATAAAGTGAATTTTGAGTTTGTAACTACAATTCAAATGTTTGAGACCATACCAAAAAACAAAACTTATTTGGTAGTATCAAAAATCCCTTTTCAACAATTAAAAATCGTATTACAAAAATGTAATAAAAGCTTGAGTACAAAAACGTTGCTTGGACAAGAGTTTGGTTTCATAATGACAGCTAAAACAATTTCACTGATTGTCATTCAGCGTTTGAAAACACAACCCTTACCTTCAAGCATTATATATCCGTTGTCCAGCCTGCACTGGTCGGTAACCAGCCCCATCTCACATATCACATCAGCAATATCGCCGCTCAACGAGTGAAGACCCGCAAACTCGGGGGCGTAGAACACGAATTTCTCCTCAGGCGACGAAGCCAGACTGTCCAGCAGACCTTCCTCCGCTTGGCGCGTTCCCAGTGCTATCACATGACTTTCACGCTTTAGCGCGTCGGCCGCTTGGGCCACATCGTCGTCCGCGTGGCCAGTAACTATGACAACAGTGACCGCCGGGACACCAGGGCGCCGGGATCCAGTGGCGCTTAGGACGTTTCTGGCAACTGTTGAGAGAGCTTGACCGATTTGGCGACGGCCCGTCGAGCTTGCGATGTTTGCAATCGCTTCAAGGAGACTGGTTTCGGTTTTCTGAGCTCCGAACGAAAATGCGACGTCGGCGGTTTCGCTGTAACGAGTAAGTCGTGTTGAGAGCATTTTTTGTGAAATTGTTGTGTGGTGGTATTGTAAGTTGTTGATTAAAAACATTAGGGGAGTTTGGTACCAAATTTTGTCAACGCAAATTCAGTCTTTCAAACTGTTTTACAAACTTTTGAAAGCACACAGATACCGGTTTAAAAAGGATGATAAAAAGCTTAACAAGAAAAAAAATACTTTAAGTAAACTTTCTGGCGTTGGGGCATCAAAAAGTTAGGTGGAAGCTGCCAAAAATGTGGCGTCAAACTTTCTACGTATCGAGACACCCCTTCATTAACAACTTTGCCAATTTAATCACCCGATGTACTCTAGTGTACAGTGTCTTGGTGTTCAGTAACGATACGAAATCTGTTTAGTTTTTCCAGGTTCTGATTTCAGTTCAGTTTTTTTGCCTACCTGTATCTTGTAAATGAAACCTGAACTGCTGCAGGTCCTATGTCAAATCGCCGCACGATGTCCGACGTGAGATGGAGGAATTGGTGGAAAATTTGTTTCCGGACAGTTAAGCTTGAGTCGACGACGAATGAAAGATCGATCACCGTGTTCTCCTGACACTTATCTGCAAATTAAATGTCGACAATGGTAAAAATACTTGAAATTTATTTGATTTGAAGTGTCGTCGTGTCGAAATAAAAGTGCATTGTTGGAAACTAAAAAACTGCAAAGATTTGGTCAGATACTTACAGTTGTTCACTGGGAAACAATGTTGCACATTAAGAAGTCGGTTGTCCTCGCAAACCTCACCATCCGGACACGAAGTAGGAGAACAAACCATTCCTCGCGGGGCTGCACAGATGCACAGACGCGTACAACTGCCGGTCATGTGACTGTAACCTGCAAAAGATATATGGTTGTTGACAGGGGTTTCACAATGTTTCAGGTTTAGCATTTTTTTTCCTCAATTTTTTGTCTTAAACGTCAAAAAGTTATTATGTTTGATATTCTCAACCTTAAACCAGTGGTTCCCAATCACCAAGAAATTCCACCTCAGAGAGGAATTTTATGAATAAAGGAGATGGAATTCAATTTTATAGTTAAGTTATTCACGATACGATAATTGTTGTATTTCTTTTCAAGTAGAGCAGTGGTTCCAAACCTTTTAAATTTACTTTATATCACTTCTTGTCTAGTACGTGAGGAATGAAAAGTTCCCAAATAAGTAAAGGGGGGAATGCATTAAGAAGGTTGGGAACTACTGCTCTAAACAAAAAACACCTGATATTAGCTGCTACCAAAAAGTTACATACCTCTTTCCACCACAGTGCCGTCATCAAGTGTGCAGAAACAATCAGCGTCGACTAGGCACACGTCACGTGGTACGGTTAAGCTGCACACGTGACTGACTAGCGGGTCAACGTCATTAGTGACGTCAGACAGTGATTGAATTGTTACTGCGTTTTTGTCAACAGGGCCAGAGACAAACTGCTGAAGAACTGCATCACTGGCTCCCTAGAACAATAAATAAATAATCAAAGTTATGGATTCGTATGCACCTTGTCTTGTGCATTTTTAAGTGTTTGATTTTAATGGCTGTCTTGATCAGAATATCTGAGTTTGAGGTTAAAGCGTTGTAATTTTTGAAAACTTTTTGTATACCAGAAAAGCATTTGCAATTTAATCAATAGATTTTGTTTGCGAAGTATAGTAGTCATTTGATGATGACAACAGCGATTGTTGAAACATTTGCATTACAATGTATTCACTTTATACACGTTCTCTAGCAGTTATGTTTTTAATCATGGTAATCTTCCATCCAATAGTAATATTAAACGCATCTGTCTATCGAACAACAGGACCTTACTTCAAAGCAATTGAAGATTTACCTTGAAACCAAGGGCCATCACAGTTCCGTGTTTCTTTAGGGTTTCAACGACCGTAGGATCTTCGATGACGCTATTTTCATCAGCTAAAATGAGAAAGGCGACAGGGACATCCAAACGACGACCCTTGCTGATAGACAAAACATCCCTGCAGTAACACAACAATTTGTTTTAATAAATATTGTTCTAAATTTAATTGGGAGTTTAAACCAGGCTCGGTAACCCCTGACATGGTAATTATTCATGGCAAGCCAAACGATATACGAGTTCGTGTTCTAATACATTTTGTGAGTCAAGTTGTTGTTTGACAAAATTTGTAATCTGGTTTTCGGCCCATGGTTTAACCAGAAGATTTACTGACATTAAAAAGTACAAGTGTTATAAGTTGATGCAAAATTTGATTTCTGGTACAATTCGTTATGAGTCAAATATAGGCAAATCGTGTTTACTAACTTGGTAAGGCTGTTGAGAGTTTGGTCGATGCTGGAAGTCGCCACAGTTTGTTGCAAAGTCGAAATAGCTTCGAGTAATGCCCCTTTATCTTCCTGATCCTCGAGATTCCAAACCGTGAGTGCAGTTCCATTGTTCGCCACCATCGCTATCTGTGATACAAGAGAGTTATTTTGTATCACGAAACACGGGGTCCGCTAAAACTCTGCTCAAAAATATACTTGTCCAAATAGTTCTCATAAGCGACGTGCTTTATTCATCAAACATTCGCCAGTAACTCATCAGTGACGCAATAAGGCTTGCACCAAACACTAAAATATTTACGCACGTAAGTGGGAAAAAGTGAAGATGAGAAGATGCAAAAACTATGGCTTTTTAGTAACCGCACAACTTTTTAATAACTGATTTAGTTTTTAGGGATAGCTATTTCACTTTGGTGCAAGCCAATGTTTCCACTGGTTAGAGGTACTAGAGAACGCCACTTATGACTTTTCTTGCTTAGAAAATATAATAGGGCGTTGTGGGATTAGAACCACCAACCTATTATTTATATCCACACATTTTATGATTACTTCTTGTCTAGTGGGAGAGAAAAAAAAGTTTCAAATCACGTAAATGGGGAAATACATCAAAACTTGTTACAGCTACTTGCCCTTGTCACGTCGCTGTTACTGATCCACTATACAACACCAGACATGTTGGCAGTCTGCTTTTAAGTCGAATCCCTTAACATTTTATAGCCCAGAAAAATTGTTTAAACCACTTAAACTCACCTGTACTGCTTCAGGGCCAATATCAAAGCGACCCACCAACTCTGAGAGAAAGTACGTCACGTTCTCGAATTCCTCTGTCGTCATAGATGCACTCGTGTCCATGACAACAACGAGGTCGATTCTCATCTTCATCGGACAAATAGCTGGAAATTTTGAAAAGAGTTAGTCGCTGTAAAATGTTGGTTTGGAAAACATGTTTCGAAAGCTACCTGGTTGATATGCTGTCGTGGTGGTTTCTGAAATAAAAGAAACATAACAAATAATAAAAATAACAAAAATGAATAAAAAAGAAACAAATAATGAAAAAAGTTTGTAGTTTGTGTTTTCGCAAAAAAACTCATTCAAATGTCGTCATACAAATAAATGAAAGTGGTACTCACGTGGTTGGAATGTTGCTGAAAAAAAGAGTAGAACAGTTTTTAGCACAAACACAAAACCATACACACAATGCAAAAGCAGGCTTCGAAATAGTTAATTAATTAATAGGTATCTAATTAGGATAAACTATCAACCATTTAGGCACACAACCCACAGCTTTAAATAGTCTTTACAAGAAAATACAACCAGTACTTGTGTGTAAAACATTTTCCGACGTTTCGACATTCCTGATGATGACAGCAGCGTTTGTCGAAACGTAGAAAATGTTTTACACACCAGTACTGGCTTGTACCTTCCGCTTGAGGTACACTATCCCCATTAGTATCCACATTGCCACATACAAATTTCAAATTTGCATTGTTCTGTTTCAAAAAGTTAACAGATCATGCGAAAAACAAACGGTCTGCAACTCACGTGACGACTTATTGACGCATTCAAAACTTCCCGCCGTAGTCTCGGTGCAGACCTCATCGGCCGTGCAGTACGACTTGGTGCAGACGTAATCTCTCTCGAACGTGCACACGCATTCCACAGAACAATCGGAATTCAGGTAGCGGAAACCTTGAAAAATATTACATCAAACATCTACGTCTACGATCCTATTTAAAAACTATTAGTAATCCAATATATGACTTGTAAGAACGAAGATTATAGGCAATTTAAAGGTGCATGTTGTAATTCCACACATATCACTTTTTATTTGAAAAATAATTTAAAAGGCCTCAGGAGTTAGCAGTGCCAGCTTTGGACTGGGAAACCCACGATCCCCTCCCTTTACATTACGCCATCTGGTGCCAGAAAGTTTGGAAACATACGTGGCTTTTAATTGTGTGAAAACATATACCCTTTTAATTTACATTAATATGTAATAACAAACACATTTTTGAATAAAAACATAACTGCCAGAGAACTTGTATGTAGTGAATACATCTTGTGTTGTTCGACCATCGTTATCATGTTCCATGGCAGTTTTGTGTTTAATTAAACTACACTTTAACTCCACGTCTTGTGTAACTTTTTTTTCCAACATTTTAAAATGACTACGAAAACAAATCGAGTAAAAGAACTTTTAATGCTAAATTTTACAGATCGTGGACCCCTTAGTTACAGCTTACTTAACCTGGCACTGGTAGTCACGCGTTGCTAGTTATTCGTTTCAACAAACCAACCTCGCTCGAAGTAGGAACCGCTCGGCAGGTTGCAGCCGCAAAGTTCTTCTTTAACACATTCTTCGTTGTCGTTCAACAAGAACCCGTCATCGCACACACAGCGGTCGGTGAGAGGTAGGTCACAACTGTATGTCAAACATTAAGTCACAGCTAGTCAATTTCAAAGTGGTGAAATGATGATATTACTCTGGATTGCTTAATTCATAGCCTTAAATGTAAAATGTAAAACATCTTCTAGCACTTGCATCTCATTAGGTTTTGTATAATTGACGTTTTTTGAAAGGTTAGTCGCCGTAAAAGATTGTAATTAGCGTTGGGTATTAAATCTACTGAGAATGAAAAAAGAGGTTATGAACGATGACTAGATCTTGCTGTTTTTATTTGTGCTAGTAAGTTAGTCCAGAAGTCCAGAAACTAAAATAGCCTGGGAACTTCAGCGCACTTTAAAAAACAGATCATGGTGCCACCATGAATTGACAACAGCATTTCTCAAAACTTCGAAAAGAGTTGTGCGCAGACGAAGCGGTTTGTATTTTTCAGCCAAAGAATTCTGTCCAGCGCTCACTCAGCCAGTTTCTTACCTGTCTTTTGCATCAGGATTTCTACATGTGTTGGGACAAGCCTTTACGCATTGTTTGGATGTCGAGTTTGGCTGACACTTCTTCAGTAAACCGGTCGCATCTCTCCAGCCACACACTTTAACACCAGCGTCGTCGCATTCCGAAGCATACGCCTCCAATGACTGGTGAAAATAAATGTTTTTAAAAGATGCTAAAAGCAAGCTGTGGTTTTATATGAGTAAGAAATGGTATTTTGCCAGGCCACATACGATTATTTCAGGTTTTTTTTTAAGGATTAGTTTGTTAGGAGAATATTATTGAAATAGGGTAAAATTAAGGTATGGCCGCGTGTATTGTTGCACGAAGGTTAGAAAACTGATTTCAGCATCACAAAACTTCATCAATTCTAAACTTCCAAGTGCTTTTGAAATGGAGTTATGTTTTCCGCTGAACTTACCCCGGCGCCAGATCAATACTACAAACACGGAAGTTTTGTGGAAATATTATTCAACTCACACTGACAGCAAGATAAAGAACGATGTACGCTATCTGAGAATAAAGTCAACGATTTGTCCCCAAAGCCCTACTGGGCAAAGGTATTTTTGCGCACACGTGTTTCGACGCTTAATTCGAGCTTTCCTCGGGTTAAATTTCACTCAAAGCACGACACAACAGGACCTGAACAGGACGTCGAAACGTCGGAACGCAAAAATGCATTTCCCAAAAGACCTTTCCGTTAGTTCTGCAATGCCTGGCAGCAACATTTTTTTACGTAGACTTTTTCCTCAAACTTGGAAAAAACACTCCACCTTTTCCATCTCCTCGGGTGCTGATTGTTGGAAGCAGGATTTATAAAGGCAGGATCCGTAAAAACTTGTCGGGTCTTTCACTTGGTGGCATTTGGCGAACGGACCTTCAGTATCCTGAATGGCTTCGCACATTCCTCCATAAGAACTGCCATCAATGTTAAATTTATGGTTACAATTCATCGAAATCAACGAAAATTAGTTAAAGACCTTTCATACATGAAGCTCGGGCAGTCGTTCTTTGGGGGTGCAATCGTGGTACCGCACTCCCCCATTTTGTAGCTTTCCACGAACGCCGTGATGTCATCGGTGACGTAACCGGTTTGCGTGATGAAGTCGTCGATCGGGACGCCGTTAAAGTTGCCGCAAATTCCCGTTAACTAAAACCGAAAAAAATTTAATAAATTTTTTTCAAAAAATGTTATCCAATATTGCATTTTAATCTCAATAAGAAGTTACAAGCCAGTACTTGTGTGTGAAACATTTTCTACGTTTCGACAAACGCTGCTGTCGTTATCAGGAATGACTTAAAAAGAGGCATTAATTATTAGGATTGTTTATTTCCTTGTACCATGTTCTTGTAGTTGTTTTGGACTTCAAGTTTCAAGTTTTTTCCATCGAATGTTAGAAACAAGCGGCTGGGGGTGCGAAGCTGAAGAGCGCCATCCAGCAGAAAGATCGTAAACTCCTTACTTTCGTATTCCGTCGCTTGCGTGTTGTTTATCTGTTGGTAAATGAAATATTCTGTTACTTGCGTGTTGTTTATCTGTTGAAATTAGCTTGTATGAAATTTTCCTTAGTTGTTGGAGGCCCAGAAATCTCATAGTCCAGTATCACATAGAAAACACGAAAGGATTGGGATCTAAATATTTTGTCCATGCCCCACTGGCTAAGAAACATTGTTCTAGGCAAGTATAGAGAGAAAAATGCATCGAGGTTATTGCACTAGTTTAGAATAAAATCTGGCGAACCAGATAGAAAAAAGCTTAACGTAGTTTGCCCACTCCCGCTATAGAAGATATTATTAGCTTCATTTCTGGTTAAAAACTGTAAAAAAAACTAAACTTTCACTACCTTTGTATGCACAGACTGGTCCTTAAAAGCCATTTTAACAACAACAAAACAATATTACTTACTGTAGCTACCAGGCCTGGACCCAAATCAACGTAAAGAGTCTCTCCTTTAAACAAAACCCGCACACTTTCGATGATTAGTTGGTCAAAACTGTCACGTGACGCCCTGACTGTGACGTCAAACCAGCGCGGGTCGAGCTTGTAGGCCTTCGCGACACGCGACACGCTGTATGTGCAGTCCGCTGTAAGCGACGCGGTGTTGTTTCCATCGAAGTTGTTGAAAATGACGTTGTCGTTTGTAGAGCAAATTCCGATTTCTGTAAAAAATTGCGAATTTGGGTTTTCTGTCGGGGCAAATCTAAAATCTTATAATTTTTGTCAAAAATAAGAAAAAGGTTTAGATATTGCAAAATAAATGTCTGTTTAGAATGAGATGAGTGACTGATTGATGTACTAACCCAAAAATGTTTTTTTGCAATTCAATAAAACATTAATGTCAGAGAACTTTTTTATTTTTAATGATACTCTTAAGTCCGTGTCTTGAGGATAAATTTGAAATTATTGCCTAATGGTATTTTATCAACCAAAGTTTATATTACATTTTCCTTTAGACGTTATCATTGAAACACAGGCAAATACAAAATCGAACTGTTGCCATTGAAACAACGGACAACGGATTTACAAACCCAAAGGTTGGCATCCAAGTTTTCCCGCCAAATCCACCGAGCACGTTTCGTTGCCATCGCAACCAGCTTCCAGACATTCAGCTTCTTGGTTCACACACGTACACAATTCACTACAGTCTGATGTAAAGAACGACTCGCCTATCTAAATGACAACGTGTAAAAGTGCAACCCTTAATCAGTGTATTTGAAGGGTCCAACTTCAACCTCATTTGGTTGTGTTTTTGAACAGGACTTAACCTGCCCGTTAGTCGGAAAAGACTTGATACTACGTTACAATTTCCACAGCATTAAAAGCTTATGGACAGATAGAAAACGATACTTGACAGTCGGGGCCTCAAAGAAAAATTTACAAACCCATATGGCCCTAATACAAAAAAACAAATGGATGATTTATTATTTTTTGTGTGTTAAACTTCAACAAACATAAAAGATTATTTAAAATAAACCAGTTTTCAAGTAATGTATCAATAAGAAACACGATTCTGTGCCTCCAGGCCTATATGACAGTACCAAAAACTCGACCCTGAAAATGGTTGTCTTTCCTGAAATTTTCCAAAATTAAAAATTCTTTTTCGAATGAATTGAACAAACACTGATATCCCACCTCGTAATATTTTCCCTCCAATTCGCACCCGCACTCTGATGAAAGCACGCACTTCTTGCCGGACAGCAGGTACCCGTCATCACATACGCAACCTAGACGCGAAAAAGGGATGTTCCAGTTTACCAAGATACTCACTGCTGCCAAAAGTTATGACAAGTTAACAAAATTACCAAAAAAAGAAAACTTAGTGTCTTTATCAGTAAAGCGCCACATCATTAAGAGAACTTTATCACCAAAACATTTTTATTGCTAGATATTAAGACATAAGCCTTTCTAAAAAGAAGTTATTACTGTGAACTGACCTTCGACGCATACATCTGGACACTTGGTGTCAGCCAAGGGGTCAAGGCATGTCTTCGGGCATCCGTTAGTGCATGAATCGTACTTCGAATTTGCTGGACAACGGCTGTCGACTGAGGGAAATAATCAAAATGATTAAAGCTAGAGCAAAAAATATCCTAACATTCAGTATTAAAATTGTATTGAGTTTTGGTAACAAGTGAGAGTATATAAGTAACTGAGTCACACAACTCATAATTTCGCATATATAGCCTACCGATTTTACAGTAGGTCATCCAGTCGATTTGGAATCCTTTTGCTTGACAGGCTTTAGCAAATGACGCAAGATTGCCTTCGATTGCGTAATTCTTTCCCTGATTCATGCAAGCGTCGAAACGGCAATCCTGTGTAAACAAAAATCATTTAAAATTAAGTAAAATAATAAAGAATTAGAGCATATACATTGAGACATAGGTGTTAAGTCTACAATATTACAAATAGGAAAGTAAAACGAACGCGTCAGATTTACTCTGGCCAACGCGCCTGATTAAAATACTAAGGCTTATACATAATAGCCTAAAAAGTGGGTAAAGTTACACCAAATCTTGGTAATGATTTCGCCAACAACAGCCAAAGACACTATATTCGTTTTTTTTATTTTGTTAACTCACCCCAATATACGGTGTAGGGTCAATGATCTTCTGACAAGGACCAAATACCGAGTTTGGGTCTCCCATGACGTCACAGCCACAAATACCAGCTGTGAATCCTTCGGTTTCGCAAGGCGGAAGAGGTTCACCAGTAACACAACTGTACAAAGAAAAGATTTGTAAATTCATGCAATCGACACATATGCCAGTAAAATATTGATTTTGAAGTTGTGCGCTTTAAAAACACATGCTACAACATTTAAGAAAATGACTTTGTGTTTTATGGGCAACCGCCACATGCGCTCGTAATTTTGTCTGTCTTTAACATTGGGATAGTATAGTTCTTTTGAACGCAATTGTAATTTTGAATAGGGACGCATCGAGGCATATATAACAAAGCATTTAGGAAAATATATTTGTGTGATTCTAGACGCGATTGTCACATCTGTAGCCTACGTAATTTCATGTTTCTTGTAATTTCGTTGACACAAATGTAAATTAAATAAAGACACATTAGGACATACGAAATAACATTCTATTTTGACCTCCTATGCGAAGCGGCATACTATTTTTCATACTTGTAATTCCGATTCTATGTTGACAATTCATATTTAATTACTTTCTGTATGTTAAAATACTCACTTTAATGGACTTCCGGTTAGCGCAAGTGATTTCCCTCGGTCAGCATCAGATAATCCGCCGGAATCGTCACTTGGGTCGCCGTTGTAATTTCCCACCAATCCTGACAATAAGGTTGGTTGAAAACTTTAATAACCCAAAATGAAATGGTTTTTGGTTCTATGTACAAGCCAATTGTCAGTTTTTGTTATTTGTATCCTCGGCCATCTGTGTTATGCGCATAGGGTGTCCGTAGTCGAAATACGTTAGATTATTTTTTTCTTAGAATTCAGTATAGTTCAACTTATCGGGTTAAACTAGGATGGAGCAATGCCAGTTGAGTTTCTTGCTCAGGGAAACACTAGTGACCGAGATGGGATTAGATCCTTCAACCTCGCGAGTACAAGGCTGTCACGCTAAACACTAGGCACCCTGGCGGCCACATATGTTAGAACTAAAAGGTTCAGAAACTATTACAAATGGATTTAAAACCACATAAAAAATCTATAACATAATGAAATAAGATTTAAACGTGTTCTTCTCCACAACAATATTCACGATAGTAATTCTCACCACAAATGAGTTGTTCCTGCTTATTTCTTCCAAATAATTTCATGTGTGCAACAAGCACCTAACACGAGAGCAACAACCAACTTACCATCCGTGCATCCGTGGTACTGAGAAGGAAGATGGATTTGGAATAAGAAAACTCCATCATACTCCAAAGTAGCCCCGTTCTTATGTGTGATTTTCACGGATAAACCAGAATTTCTGATCCGCACCTTCCCGTCCTTGCTGACATACGGGAGACTCACAAGAGCGTCGTTGACCTAAGAAAAAAGTTGCGTTTTACCTAAAGCAGTGATTCCCAACCTCGGGCACGCAAAGGGCTTTTAAGCAGTAAGCAAGAACCTTTTTTTCTTCTTTTCTTTTTGAAAAAAACTGCATTTATAGATTTTGCTTTTGCTTGGGTTCTGTTTGTAAATTCCTGCATTTCCGTATAATTTAACTTATCCGTGTACTTTTGTGATCAAATTTGTCTCATTAGACTAATATAAGTCATGCCAGTTTATAGAACAACATGATACGCGGTGGCAGAAGAGGCCAACCTAGCGGTATTTGGGTAAAATAAGCTTGCTAACTACAAACGCAAGGCATAATGAATAAGGTAATTTAACAGATAATGTTCTTGTCAACAAAGTTTTCTAATTCTTTAGTTTTAAGCTTGCTTGTAGTAGGGATGTTTGCTGTAGTTAAGCAGTGTAATTATACGTTACAAGGATTGTGATGGTTACATTGCATTTGAAACATGTTGCGAAAATATCGCGGCAACTCTTGGTTAAGATCAAAGTACAAAAAATCTTCACATAAAAGTAAGAGCGCCACATGGTGGTGAATCGAACCATAACTGACAATGATGTTTCTAAACTAACTACTACGACTCACCAAGACTTCCTCGTCCCTTCGAAGTTGTATGGTGAGTGAGGATCCAATCTCGACAACCGCTCTTGCAACGTAGTAAGGTGAAATATGGTTGTGGGGGTCGTTGATGATCTGGAAAACGTAACATGAGCCATGGTTAGGTCATACCAAACCGTTAGATCTTCAAATAACAGACTACTGGCATACTTCTGTGGTCCCCACTTTTGTGTTAGACTAGATAAGTTTAAACACCATTAAAATTATACAGAATATCACCATAACCTGTCCAAAACGGGAGTAGCTGTCCAAAACCAAACACCTAAACACTAAAAATCATGAACTTATGGCTGACCACGTCCGAAATGCCGGTATCCTGTCGCTTTGACCTTCGACCTTCGACCTTACAGATTAATGTTTTACGTAACCACTTACCGTGACCGACAAACTGTCCACGTGACTGCAGTTGACCTTGAGCAAGGGATAAGAGCAAGAACCCACGAAATCAATTTGTCTTCCGTCAAGGGTTTGATAATGAAAGTCACCTTTTGACGCACACACCGCCTTCTGGTTCGCATCTGCGCAAGTAAAAAGTCAGTAACAAACTCTTGTACCCAGTGTTTCGTAAATTTTTTTCGATGAGACGCCTTTGAAAAAGCTGGTTGGACTTTCGATGCACCAGTGATAAAAAATAATTAAGAAGCTTTTTGCAAAAGCTGTATTTATTGATACAAAAGCAGTTAAGCTACGAAACGAAATTTTATGCGACCCAATTGGCTTTTAGCAAAAATATCTTTATGTGACAATAAATGCTGTCAACTTTTATGCACATTTTAATGCACGATAGTTCAATATTGGGAGCGATAAGAAAAACAAAACCACAAAAGAAACCAATGACTTTCTGACAAAAAACAGGCGGCCTACAAGTTGGAAAATATTGCCCTAACCCAGTTTACCGTCAGCTGATGGCCTGGCAAAATGTCATGTTTAAAGCCAATAAATAAAGGCTATTCAAGTTAAAGGGCCAGAATTGTTCGCTACCTGTCGCATCACAAAGATTTTCCGCAACCTTCCTGGCCAGCTCTTCCAAGTCATCAAAGTCATCAACTTGATGCGCGAACTTCTCACTTGGCTCTGACGCGATCTCCACCAGTTCTCGCTCCTCTATGACGTCACCAACGCCGATCGCCATCACTGTGGCGTGTTCACGAAGCATGGCGGCCGCATTGTCTACGTCATCCAGCGACGGCCCGTCCGCAACCAACACGACAACTGCTGGAGCGTCGTGTCGCTTTCCCGACAGCGCTGATTGGACCATGAGGTCACGTGATACGGTGGCGAGAGCCAATCCGGTGTTGGTGCCGCCGCCGGGATAGGGAATGTTGGTTATGGCGTTGAAAAGTCCAAGTTTTGTGTCGTAGGCATCAAACCCCCATAAAACTTGGGCGGTCCGGCTGTACCTAACCACAGCGACTTGTACCGCCGCCGCACTGACGTCATAATTGTCGATGACGCCAGTGATGAACTGCTTAACGAGGGGGAACCTGGCCGCACCGATGGAAGAACTGGTGTCGATGACGAAGACTATGTCGGCCACCATCGTGTTGCGGCATGGGACTGGAATTGAAAAAATATCAGAGAGTTAATGCAGTGTTTCTCAACCAGTGTTCAGTTAGCTATGCTCTGGGGTGCCGTGATCAATTTACTAGATTTTTGCAGGAAATTAAGTAATACCTATGATGGTGAATAATGCTTGCATAATAGATTGGCTTGATTGATGTCTATGCACCCCATTATTAAAAAGCAAAATGGCGGTTTACTTGACATTGATGTTTTTGAAATGACCATGTAAGCCGCCTTTGGTGCCGCCATTCATAAGTCTCAGAAAAACAATGCCTCAGAACAAAAAGATTGGGAACCACTGTATTAATAACTTAGTAGTGATTTAGACTCAATTTGCGTACCAAAATCAAGTGTAATAAACCTAAAAGAAAACTTAAAGCCACAATAAAGCCGGTTTACCTGGTTTGGAATTCACATCCGGTCCAACCGTCGTTGTATCTGTAAAATGTAGAAAATGCGTAACAGCATGTGGTAATTTTATCGGATGGATTGTTAAGGTTACGTCTTTTACATTAAAAAAAAACATAACTGCAAAAGAGAGCTTGTATAAGTGAATACTTTGCATCGCTGTTGTCATTATCAGTGCATATTGACACTGTATTCACTATATACAAGCGCTCTGGCAAGTAAGTGTTTAGTTTCGGAACTCTTCAAGAATGTGTCTCGTGATCGAATTTTTTTGTAGTTAGTTTTAGGTACACAATTCACGCTTTTAAATATTCTCAATATGAAGATACAAGCCAGCACTTGTGTGTAAAACATTTTCTACGTTTCGACAAACGCTGTTATCATCATCAGGAATGACTCGAATTCCTGATGATGACAGCAGCGTTTGTGGGGGGGGGGAAAATGTTTTACACACAAGTGCTGGCTTGTATCTTCTTATAGGTAATTTTTTCTAGGTAACCAACAAGCATGTCCATCAGGGAAAAGCGAAACAAAAACGAGAGAACTTACAATCCGGACCAGGGACGCACTGCGAGAGACCGCTCTCTCGTTCCTCACAAATTAATCCTCCACTGCAGGGTTCGTCTTCGCACTCGTACTGGTTCGGAGCAACACATTTGCACTTCTGGTGGCAACCATGTGTGATCTTGGTATAACCTACAATGCGGAATAGAAATCGTAACAAAAGTGACCAGATAAGATCGCGTACATTGTGCAGTATGCGACTACACCGTTTAAACTTACAGCTTAAAGCTTAAAAAGTTAAAAACTAACGGACAGTTTGTCATTAAGTCCTACCCATATAAAAATACTGTTTCTAGCCCAAAATGTGTTTGTAGTTGGTATTTTTAAAAGCGTCAAAATATTTCTGCAAAAATTATTGCATTTTGTCAGCTAAACGATGTTTCAATATGAGTAAATTAAAACATCTCCGAAGCCAACTAACAAAGTCAAATTATTCCATAAAAACAGATTTAGCTCATTTACCTTGTATGACGTAAGCACCGTCATCCAGCAAGCATCCGCAAAGTTCCGGTTGAATGCATCTGTCACCGTCACGCAAGAAACCGAATTCGCACGCACAACCGGCCACTGGAGGCAAATCGGAGCAACTGAAAATAAAAACATAAAGCGCATCTGTTGATTTTCCGAGTTAACATTCACACTAAAGGGTTATTGAATGTTTTCAATACACGGCCCACAATACATATATTTTAACATACATTTCATGAATTAGTGTCCGTAGCCGAAGGTTTACGAAATCAAACAAATTCAACGTTCGAAGACAATTTCACAAATTCAAAGAAATTTCTTCAAACTTACTGATCAGATGCGTACGGATTCTGGCAGGTATCCGGACACGCGGTGGCGCACCCGTCAAAGCGACTGTTTGGAGGGCAAGTGAAGGTCACGTTGGTCTTCGCCACCCAATCACATTCAAGCTTCTTCGCCTTCTGACATTCGTCGGCATAATCTTTGATAATCTGTCAATGTAAAACCGGTTGGTCAAGCAATCTTGCACACTTGTTGGGAAAAAATCTCGTTCAGACAAGTGCGACTCTCAAAAATTGTTCAAATACGGTACTGTTGTCTTTAGAAACGAATCAAGCGGTTTTTAGGTTTTAATTGGGGAGGATGCCTAAACGAAAAACTGATCCAATATATGAAAAGCTTTAAAAAGTTACAATGTCGCTTTTTTCCTGTAAAAAAATAATACGCAAACTCTAAAGCCTCTTGACCAACTGCTTTAAAAACGACATTTAAGTAATTTCCAACCTCTGCTAACATCGTCTTGTCGCCACCACTTCCGCATACGTCAGTTACACAGTTTCCCACGACCATATCCGGGTGGATGTGGTTATGGCAACCAGCCATGGGACCTTCAGCTTCAGCCAGAACACCACAGAAATCGGAACCCGAACTGTAATGAAATGTTAAATCAGTATCTACCACTGGTCAGTTAATAAAAACAAGCCTTCATCAAAGTAAACCAGCATCTCATTAAACGTACACATTCCATTAACATTGTGCTACCTAAATTAATGGTAAGCAAAAACGTTATTATCACTTCAAAAATCTCACAAAAATTTATTCAGTCAGTATGGGTCAGTTCTTGTAATAGGTAAGTAGCATTTAATGATTGCAGTGATGATGACATTGTCCATTTGTGATTTTTTTTTGGTTTTCTGAAAGTAGCGCACTGTAGAAATGATGCATGGGTACATAAAGTTTGGGAATCACCGCATTAACATGAATGTCAAATGCTTTCGAGTCATATTTTTAAAACACAAACCAAAACTTACTAGAGGTCGCGACTGCCTGAAGGACAATCGTTTTTCGGTTGAGGGATTGAGTTTACACAAGGCCCTTCTTGGTAGGTGGGAGCAAATAGACTTGAATCAGCTGTAACAGATCCATCCAAACCTTTCAAGTCATCTCCGGTCACACCGTTAAAGTTGCCGCACAGGCAATCCATCTGCAAAAGAAACATGTATGTAAAAATATCTACATTCGCATTCCCATGTTTAATCCAAGGATCTGCCCTTTATCTTCCATATTTGTTTGTTTGTTTTATTTTTATCCTCGGGGGACTGAACAACGCCTGAATGCGTTATGCTCACAATGAGTCCGCCGTCGAGCTACCTGCCTC
>QXVZ01033131.1:0-26881 GCA_008931825.1 Phallusia fumigata
ATGCGTGAAAAGAATCTAGTTGCGTTTAGTCGACTGTTGTTTGGTGAGATTGTTGGTCTTGTTCTGATAGTGTTGCTGAAGCTGTAGCTTGTGGAGTAGTGCCAGTATGCACATGGGTAACTGTTTTACAGTGTCTAAATTAATTATTGATACACCATGTTTTACCCAAAAAGGCAGTAAGAGTTGCAGCGCGTTTGGAAGCTGTGTTCTTTTGTGTTTTGTGCAGAAAGCTGATGATGAAGGTGTTAGGTTTGTTGTTGATCACTTTGTTATCAGTTGCTCTGGGAAACCCACATCCAATTTTTCAAGGAGTTCAATATCTGATCAAGCTAAAGAGAGTCAACTCTTACAAAAGAGCGAAAAGGGAATGTGAAAAGCTGAACGCCACACTAGCTGACATCAAAACAACGGAAATCCGTGACTTTTTATTAACTCATATAAAACTAACAAGTAAAGCAATAGAACTTAAATGTTATAACTTATTGGTTTGTAGGTCGTTAAAGCCAATACAACAAACACATAAATACGCCTGTTTCAATTAATTGTAGTTATGCTTAAACTGGGTGATTGAAAATTATTTCCTAATTTTGTTTTTATACGTACAAGTGTTTAGGTTCAGAAAGCCAAAGTTAGTAACTTGGCCCCAAACTTTTGTAAGAAGTAATAATGTTTTAAGGTTATCCATACTCATTTTTCACCGGCGCTACACTAATCAGCACAAACAAGTTTCTGTGGAATGATGGAAGCAAGGTTGAACGAAATCTGTGGAGTGAAGGGGAACCAAATAATCTCAACAACAATGAGGATTGTGTAATAATGGGTGCCCAATACAGCTACGATCGACGTTTCAAATTCAGAGATGTGCCATGTAGTCAAGATTCCAGATTTATTTGTCAAAAGGTTTTTACAGGTGGGCTTTCGTGATCGATACGTTTTTGAAGGTAAAAAACAAACAATAATTCATGGAACTTTGTAACAACGGCCACATCTTCTTGTTCCCAAACGTTGTATATCAACAAACGCCTCACAAGTTAGTGGTCCCCTGTCACAAGTTGCAAAGCATCAAATACAACACTTTTGTTTCTGTATTCATATGTGTCTCGTCAAATTCAAGCATGTTAACGAACAAGGGTTTATCAGAAAACTTCAATGATATTTAGTGAGTGTTTCACAATTTTGTAGATTAGCAACTGTACTTTAAGTTTAAAAAAGAGTGAATGAATCATTTTTTGTCTTACAGAAAAACCCACTACAACCACTACAACCACCACCTTGAAACCAACCAGTACAACCACAACACCAAAACCAACCATTACAACCACCACCCTGAAACCAACCACTACAACCACAACACCAAAAGCAACCACTACAATCACCACACCTAAACCAACCTCTACACCCAAACTCAAACCAACTGTTGGACCTAGCTTCCCAAAAGCAAGCACCCCGATCAAAAGAATCAAGTCAACAAGTCTAAGCAGCTCAATCACATCCGTTTCTACGACCAACAGTCCAAGTCCTACAACCACCGATGGACTTACAGGTAACTTCGCACCTTATCGTACTGTCCGGGACCCAAGCGCTTTTTGTGCAATTTCAGGTTTAGTTCGGGTTAAATTTTTTATGGTACATTGAGGTTTATTAAGCAAGCCGCTGCATAACAAACCAAAACCCACAATGTCAATTTAGAGTAACTTTCCTGCTTATGCGGCGGTACTTCAAGCGTCATGTAAAAACATTTACTCCTTTATTTTACAGCCGTCATAACCGAAGTGGACAACACGATCGTCATTGTTTCAGCAACGTGTGGTGCCTTCATAGTTGTCATAATTTGCATTGTCATTGTCTGTGTGACGAAACGAAAACGTCAAAAGGAAAGGTGCATGACACAGCGCTTTTAAGCATGATAATAGGCTGGCTTGATGCTGAACCTCAAGGGCTAAATTTGGTCTGTACCTTTGGAAACAGGAAAAACAAACTGCTTTCGGAACTGAACATTCCATTTATACGCATTAAAGAATGATATTGCTACCCTTTTACCAGCAACCTCAACGCAATATTGTTGCGCACAAGTTGAAAGTATTGGTTTAAATAATCTTATAAACCAGATTGCAAAAGGGTTTTGTAAAAACAGAGGTGTAAAAAATAATTTTGAAAACACAATGATAGCCTTACTTGTTTGTTTATTATTAATCTAAAAATAGATACATATTCGATTGTCATCACAGATTACGGAGACCTACGGAGTTGGAAGATTTGGGAAACATGTACGAAGCAGGTAAGAAATAAATTACTTTACAAACAAGCGGTAGGATTTTGTTAGATCTCAAATGGAGTTAATTAAGGTCCACATGGACAGTCAGTTTTTAATGGTTTAGCTGCAGAAAGAGAAAATGCTAAAACAATTCAAATGTGTCTTCAATCGTGTTGCGGCACACCAACTAAGCAACTAAACTTAACGCATTGCCATCTAAGATATTTAACTTATATATATAAATGGAATGTTCAGTTCCGAAAGCATTTTGTTTTCCTTGTTAATAAAGGTAAAGGTGTAGCCCTTCACCATCGAGCCAACCAACTATCATGTTCACAGCTTGCATCAATTTTAGGTTTTATTTGCATTCATTGTTTTTAAACAGCTCAAGATTTTCAACCGGATGGAACGTGCAGCAACCCTCCATTGTTATCATTTAAAGCTCAACAAACCGATGATGTCATCGAAGCCAACGTCATCAAACCACTTGACAACGGCAGTATCACCTTCCATAACGATCCTGATTCAACACCTGTCTGCAAAGATGACTATAGTGAAGCAAAAAAGGACAAAAAAACTTCAAAGGCTCAATCACAACAAATCACAGTGGAAGCAGAAATCTACAGCACGGCACAGAAGACCCAGAAGGCTGAGGATCCATACAACTTTGTACTGGAAAACGAACGTGTCGATGGTCACGGATTGGAAATTGCAGAAGTCAGTTCCAGTGCATACGGACACCTTGGTATTGAGCAAAGTGAAAATGATAATGCATACGATGCCTTGAGCACATTCAAATAAACTTGTTCAAATGCAAATTAGGTTAAAAACACCTCAGTCTTTAAAACATGACGGACGTTTTGCAGCTCAAACCATTGTAAGAATTAGACTTGCCTAAAGTAAACCAGCAATACTTTCTAGTTTTGTTTTAATGTGTTCTTTAGTCGTGTGGTTGAAATTCGTGCCCTTTTGACTTTTAGTCTTTTGTTTGTGTTTTTTTGTTGTTGTGGCGATTTTCAATGAACTTTTCACAAACCCGGAACAAAGTGGTTAGGTAGACAATTCACGGTTTTAAATATTCTCAATAGGAAGATACAAGTCAGTACTTGTGTGTAAAACATTTTCTACGTTAAAACATAGTCATTCCTGATGATGACTAAACATGTTTTTGTGCCGGGTTTTGTCACTAGAAATTCACCCATTGTTAAGGCTACTGCCCGCTGCATGACAATCCAGTTTCGTTTCCTCTACGTCTTCACTCACTTTGTTCGTTCCCCTTTCACCGCTCGATTAAATGTACAAACTCCTGCAAATCGATGTAATTTACAACTGACAATTGCCTAGCACAACACACAACTGGATAAAGTAACTTACAACACACATAGCTGAAGACAAACTGCTTTGTGAATTATGTTTCTTATCTGTTCGTGAGGATTATTGTGTTTTTTTCTCGTATGTCCTTTTTCCCATGGGTGTTGTTTATCGTCGGTTGTAGATCAAATGCATCGTAGTGATGTTGTTTATACTTGTTTTGCATTCGCTTCACCCATTAATAGCTTGTTTGCTGCCTGACCATACTTTGGTCAAGGCTGGTACACAATTCTTTGGATGGAGACTGTTTGAGATATTACTTTGTCTCAGTGACCTCATGGTCAAGCGGATAAGTTGCATAACAATAAAGTCAACATACTCTAACCTTACATGTGACCTCGTGTTTTAACGGCCACACAGCTTTTCTTGACAAATGTCACTCGCAATATAAAGCAAACGACTCGCTATGACTTTGTAGCAGAACAGTGTTGTGCATATAAAGGTGTACAAAATACATCAACAGTATGGAATAGTAAAAATATTTTCGAGTGGAACCAACCGGTGGTAGGCGAAGGCCAGTCAGGTTGGTAACTTTTGTTTTTACTCAGTAGTTTGTGTTCATAAATTCCTGTATTTTCGTGTACTTTGTGCTAATGTAATTAAAACGAGATGCCACCCGATGACAGAAGCCCAAGTGCTAACGGGCAGAACGCCCCGGCAAAATAGCCAACAATTTTGGCCGTCTCGTCAAAACTATTAATTTGCTTTACCCGCAAATGAGTATCTAAAACAACCCTGTAAAAGTAGAAGATATTAGGCCAGACAGTGGTTAGATTAAAGTACGCTTTGAAAGTTCTGAACATGATGTATGCGCGCGTAAGGCTTTGCAAAATTACCACAATGTAAAACAATCCCTCTTCCAACACACACATGCGGATGCGTTTGCAGCTAGCATCCTGTTATTATACGAATGAACTTTCGCTAAAACAGTTTCCATTATAGCAAGTGAGTTATTCCCGGATCTTAAACTGTTAAACTTTCCATCGCTGCACATATTTCATTCATGATGCACCGAGTAATAAAAGTTGAATCTTACGTCGCAGATTTCGAAAATAGCTCCTTTGCTTTTGCGAATGCGTGAAAAGGCATCTACTATAGTGCTTATAGTCGGTTGTTGTTCGGTGAAATTGTAAGTCTTTTGTTGACAGTGTTGCTAAGGTTGTAAATTGTGAAGTAAAGTATTACAAGTATCCCACATGGGTAACTTTTTTACAGTGTGTAAATCAGCTGATTCATTGGTGATACACATAATACTGTCAGGCCAGTGAGAACGGCAGCGCGTTTATAAGCTGTGTCGTTTTTGTGTTTTGTNTTTCATTCATGATGCACCGAGTAATAAAAGTTGAATCATACGTCGCAGATCTCGAAAATAGCTCCTTTGCTTTTGCGAATGCGTGAAAAGGCATCTACTAGTGCTTATAGTCGGCTGTTGTTCGGTGAAATTGTAAGTCTTTTGTTGACAGTGTTGCTAAGGTTGTAGATTGTGAAGTAAAGTATTACAAGTATCCCACATGGGTAACTTTTTTACAGTGTGTTAATCAGCTGCTTTACTGGTGATACACATAACGCTGTCAGGCCTGTGAGAACTGCAGCCCGTTTATAAGCTGTGTCGTTTTTGTGTTTTGTGCAGAAATCTTACAATGAAGGTGTTAAGTTGGTTGGTTATCACGTTCTTATCAGTTGGTCTGGGAAAGCAACCTCCGCTTTTCAGAGGAGTTCAGTATCTGATCGGGCTAAAGAGAGTCGACCCTTATACAAGAGCGAAACAGGAATGTGAAAAGCTGAACGCTACACTAGCTGACGTCAAAACAACGGAAATCCGTGACTTTTTATTAATTCACATCAATCTAACAAGTAAAGTAATTAAGTGTGCTAATTAGTTTGTTTGTAGTCGTTTTAGTCAATTGATTAGTCATTTTGCCATTTGCTTTTTATACATACGCTATGAGATTTCAGCTGCTGAAAGTTTATAACTTAGTCACAACATTGTGAGCGTTTTTTAAGAAGAAATATGTTTTTAGGCTATCCATACTCATTTTATATCGGCGCTACACGAATCAACAACACAAAAACGTTTCAGTGGAATGATGGAAGCAAGGTCGAATCGAATTCTCTATGGCATGATGGGGAACCTAATAATTTTTTGGGACAGGAGAATTGTGTGATAATGGCTGCACCAAAAGCCTACAGTCATCACTACAAGTTCAGAGATATTCCATGTGATACAGAATCGAGATACATTTGTCAAAAGACTTCAGCAAGTAAGTTTTCATAAAAACTGACATTTTAGCAAACGTTTACTTGAAAAGATAAACATACCATTTATTACGTTTTTAAGGTGTGCAATAATAAACACTTTTTGTGATAGAACTCAGCACCCCAAAACCAACCATCATAACCACCAAACCCAAGCCAATCCCTTTCGCCACAACAGTCAGAACAATCACCACCGGATCTAAACCAACCCTTACAACTACTACTCCTAAACCAATCCCTATAAACACCACCCCAAAACCAATCCCTATAATCACCACCCCAAAACCAATCCCCATAATCACCACCTCAAAGACGACCCCTATAACCACCAAATCCAAACCACCCCCAATAACCATCTCCCCCATAACAAAACCCCCTAAACCCAACGCAACCACCACACCCAAACTCCAACCCACTCTCGGAACTAGTTTCCCCAAAACAAACACTCCGATGAAAGGAATCGATTCGACAAGTCTTCCCAAGTCTATCGATACAAGCAGCTCCATCACATCCACTTCTACGACCAACATTCCAATTCCCACAACAACCGATTCACTTGCAGGTAACTTCGCACACATTATCATCAAGTGAAGTTTAAGCGCTTATTGTTGATGGCTAATTTTTTACCTTTCACCGGTTTACGGGTGACGAACCGACCAGTAACAAACCGAAGTCAACTATGGAAGTTCGACGTATTTTTTCGCACACAGCTACTTAACTTAAACGTCTTAATATACTTTTGCTTTGGCTTTACAGCCGCCATGCCCGAGCCGAACGTCACCGTCATCATTGTTTCAGCGACATGTGGAGGCGTCATGATCGTCATAATCTGCATCGTCATTGTATGTGAGACGTCGCGAAAACGTCGAAGCGAGAGGTTCGTCTTTGCTTCTCAAGTTTTACTAACAACATTGATTGATTCTTTGTCTGGAATCCTAGCGTTGTCTTCTCATTACCACAACATCAGCCGTGTATCTATTTTAAACGTGTGCAACAGTTGTTTGTGACCAATCGCAATATACAAATATCTTCAATTTTCCACACAGACTACGAAGACCAACGGAGCTGGATAAGTTGGGAGATATGTACGAAGCAGGTTTGTCTAACAAATTAAGTTATTTAACAAAAATGTAGGAATACGGACAGACGGTTTCAATTAAATATTCGGTGAAAGAAAAAAATGCAACAAAGCCAGCTGTGAGATTCGAATATGATATGAAAGCCTTTTTAGGGTATACGAACTGAGTAACTAAACTTATCTTTAAAAGGGGGCAGCGTTTAATGCCAAAATACCTCCGAAAACACTGCCCGAGTTATAGGCCTTTCGTCCAAGAACAGTCAGTACATGGTGGGTTATTTGCAAGAAGGAAATATTTTTTAAATGCACTTGGTTGCGTTTAGATTTAAACTTGTGTCCACGCATTTTGAGCCAGATCAACTAGGCAACCAAATTTATCGTCCTGCTGACTTTAACTTCAAACTAATCCTGACAGATAAGGCCCTGACTGTGAGTTCCGGGTTTTTATCAGGTCAATCCGCCTTTCCAGCTAGGAATCGAATTTACCCTTTATTATTTTTTTAAAACAGCTCAGTATTTTTCACCGGAGCAAATTCGTAGAAACCCAGCGTTATACAGCGTTGCTTTTCCTGGACCGCCACTGTCGCCTTTCCAAGCTCAACAAACCGATGATGTCATCGAAACCAACGTCATCCAAGCACCGAACAATGTGTGCGGCACTTTCGGTATTGCTTCTGATTCAACACAAGGCAACGAAGAGTTCGAGAGTGAGTCCAGAAACGAGGGACAAACATCGATAGTTCAATCACCACAAATCAAAGTGGCCGCAGAAGTCTACAACACCGCACAGCACTCGCAGATGGCTCAGGATACCTACGATCATCATGGACTGGAAAACGGACACGTCGGGAGAAACGGTGCATTTGAAAACGACGAAGACAGTTTTGATGACGACAGTGATGATGAATTCGATGCCTAGGTCAAACTTGTTCAACACTAGAACACCGAGCGCTTGCTTGACCTTGCGTTTGTATTATTTCGCTGGTGATTTTAAGCCCTGTCCACTTGTATTTCGGACTGTTTATTTTCGTTCAACCGTTTCATTAACCCTGTTGCTTGTGTGATTTTGGACACAGAAGATGCCTAAACAGGCGAAATATAAGAACGACTATTGACTGATTTTGTGTTTAAGGCACACCTTCACTGTTATTTTTTGAATCGAGTGAACACAGTGATTGTCAAAAAACAGATGCCCACCGTCTGTGGGACAGATTCCATTGGTTTATTGGTTACTCACTGTGGTTTTGCAAAAGTAATACTCATCACTTGCTGCTAATTGCAAAGTTTTAAGTGGCTGTGCCTTTGTTTTAATCTGAGTTACTTTGTTTCGTAAATGCTTTTAGAATGTGCTCTGCAAAGGTTGGGTGTGCGTTTTTATCTGCCCGAAATTTGGTTACGCATTGTTATTCTACCAGCCTCTGCTTAGGAAACTTCATCTCTTTAATGTAAATTTGTTGGCCTAAAGCACAGGACTATAGGACATACCCAATTTAAAACATGTAGAATTGTAATGATGCCATAATCTGCCTACTCTGTTGACTATGAGCGAATCCGTAGCAATTATTGTTTTTCGCTGTTTATGAAAAGCGTCTAACACATAATTTCTATTATTTCTTCTTCTTATTTCTATTACTGTCTGGTTGAGCTTGCAACTGCTCTCACACATAAAGGTTTCAAAACAAAATCATTTACATTTTGTATTAGATGAGAATAAATGCTTTTGTCGTAGCAGATACAGAGCCAACAAACGTTCGTCACGTAAGTTGTCATCCCCAATAATGAACGAAACCAACACGAATATAAACACAACACTATTTTGTTAAACGCGTAATAATAGAATAATAAATACATACTTTTCAAAATAATTACACGTACATGTACTTTTTAAAACATTGTTTCAAATTTATACATTTTTAAATATTGTTTAGACGAAATTGCTTGCATTGTCAAATTTTTGTTTCTGTAATATCTCGGCTAACAAAACTAGTTTCATGACGTAGTTTTAACTTTCGTGTCCAAATTCCAGATACCCAGTTCATGTAGGTGTAGTTACCAATGGCTGGGAATGCTCCTGCCGTAGGAGGTGGTCGTTTGGATAGTGCCCCTGTCGGCGACGTTATAGTTGTAGTACCCTGTGTGTTGCGTCGAAGTGTTGGCCATGACGATGGCTGTCCGCGATGGGAGATAGACCTGCAAATAATAAATATTATTAGAAAGAACAAAAATATAGTAAAGTTGATAAAATATTCCTTGTTGTTAAACCAATTGTTCCACTTGTGACGTAAATGAACGTGACGTAATGCATGAGTCATGACGTAAATCTTTTTGCACTTTTGTACGATTGAGAATAATAATAAAAACAATTAGTTAAAGAACCAATCGGGTTTCTTGTTGTTGAAACAACTTCGACAAGTGTGACGTAGCGCATGACGCAACGAACGTGACGTAATGCATGACGTTTTGTACTTACCAGTACGGAATTGCTTCGATTGTCGAAACTTCCAGGTTGCGTTTGAAAATCCACGCTCGTTTCCAGTCGACCGTGACCGCCGAAATATTGCTCGTCGCTGTCGAGAACAATCTTGTAGCTGGAAAAAAACGCGGATTTTGTTGAATTTATGAGTTACAAACTTTATTCGAACAGCGTTTGTTGAAACGTAAAAAGTGTTTTACACACAAGTACTGGCTTGTATTTTTTGTAGAGACTATTTAAATCCGTAAATTGTCTACTTAAATGGTTAAATTCACCTTCCAGATAAAAAAAGTAAAAACAAATTCGGTTTTATTGACTGCCCTAATGCGGGATGCGCAATCCCCCTACTCAATTTAAAGTGGTTTGTGTTTTCTAAATAAAAATAAAAACAACGAAGAATTTCGCACAAGTTTGTCGACCTACCTCCCTGCCTTGTCAACCCCGATCCGGTAACCGGGATAACTGTTGGTCGGGTGAAAGTTGAATAGAAAAATCAGGTTGGCTCGTTCGAACACAAACACTTTGTCCGTCTCGTCCTTGCGACTNAACAAATTCGGTTTTATTGACAGCCCTAATGCGGGACGCGCAAACCCCTATACAATTTAAAGTGGTTTGTGTTTTTTAAATAAAAATGGAACAACGAAGAATTTCGGACGAGTTTGTCGACCTACCTCCCCGCCTTATCAACCCCGATCCGGTAACCGGGATAACTGTTGGTCGGGTGAAAGTTGAAAAGAAAAATCAGGTTGGCTCGTTCGAACACAAACACTTTATCCGTCTCGTCTTTGCGACTTACGAAGCCCTGTGTTTCAATGCAGAAAGTAAATATATTGAGTTTTGTCAACGTTAAAAACGATTTAGTTTTGTTGTGTGAAAATTGTTCATCACTATTTGAAAATGCAGCTCTGAAAAGTAGTACATTGACTTTGAAGTAAAACTCTTATTTAACGTCACAATTTGACAGTGGGACAGTTTCCCATAGGAATAAAAACATCGTTGCCTCCGATAGTGAAATTGCAATTAATATTAACACAGTCAAGCTAAAAACCGAAACGTTTTTGTTTTTTGGCCCGTAAACTATTGGTATGTATGTTAAAATCATTGCAGGCACAAAAACTTTTTGTTCTAAATTTCCGGTCAAACGTTGAAATTCGCTGTTGTGTCGTTTACCGGGCGGGCTGACAGCCAGTTGTATTTCTCCTCGAGTTGATTGACAGATTTGTCGAATCTCCACAAGTATTTATATCTCAATTGTTCGTCGTCGCAGAGTTCGAATCTACGACGCGCAAGTTCGCGATTCCAGTTGTTCTCGAACGACGGAAGTTCCACGTGATCCGGATGACCAAACTCGTTGCCTTGAAAACAAAAAAGTCCTTGGTTTAACATACAACAAGAAATAACATAAGAGGTGCATAAAATTAAATGTGCTTTTTAACACATTGAATTAACCGTTCTAGGGTTTTTTACAGCTGTTTTCCTCGGGACTGATCAAAGTTTCATAGTGTCAATGTCTTACCGATGAAATTAACGTAACCGTCTCCTGCCAGTGTGTGCGTCATCAAACGAATAATCTTATGCAAACTCAACCCGCGATCAATCCCATGAGACAACGGTTTATTGTCGGACATATTCTCGTACATTTCGTGGCGCATCAGTTTCGAAACCAAAGTTTCGCTGCCTCTCATGCTCTGAAACAAAAAAATGCCGTGTTTTGTCTTAAAGTTAAAATGTTTGGAGTCTACTGAGTATTGCAGAAAAGGGGCAAAAAAGGTGTGTTTTGAGTTTTGACAAGCTTTCATCAAAAGTTTTCATTAAAACAGCTCCAGTATGCCTCGCATGTTTTCAAAAAGCACGGTATGTGGCAAGATTTCCTCAAGCCATATAAAGTGCAGTTGTATTTAATCTTGCTCAAATTTATCCCGATGTAAGATACTTCGATTATAAAATGTTCGGCTAGATCGTTTACCTGGTCACGTGACTCCGCCATAGCAATTGTCTTTTCGCACTTTCGCTGTGACGTCATAGCGTGGAAGATAAAGCCCATGTTCCAATCCTCATCTCGGCTCTCGTTCAAAAGCTGGTGGAAGTAAAAAAAACATAAAGTTTCAACGCCGCAAATGACAAAAATGTTTACACCGGTTCTTTGGTTTAGTTCACGTCGAAACATAAACACTGAAGTTGGCTATTTCAGTAATGTTGCGTCGCGTTCAGGTTTTGGCTGATGACAACACTGGGAAATATCGCAACGTCGATATACTGGGTTTTCCATTCCTACTGTTCTAAAATTTGTCAACCAAATTTGTCAGTTCCTTTATTGTCTTGTGATAACTTGGTTTATTTAAACTGCAACATTCTAAGCAACAGAGACATGTGCCCTGGTCTGAATTCGAACTCACAACCTGTCACCTTACCTTCATCCATTTGTTTGGCACAGCGTTGCCGAGCCGGTAATCGAACCCAAGACCTCCTTCCCTCAGCGGGCGACACATTCCCGGCATTTCCGAATTGTCCTGCACAAAAACAGGCAAGAAACATTATTTCACACTTGGTCTAAGTTTGCACCATAAGCAGTCATGTCAAATTGAGAGTCTATAAACACCATTAATGGCGTCAGAGGTAGGTGACAATCACAGTTGTGTGACGTAATCGTCACAATTTAATGTTGCATATTATTATGTAGCGTTATGCCCAAAGTGATACAGCGTCACGGTCTGACCTCAACTGTTGCTGTTTTATGACTTTATAGTTAGTTTTGCGAGAACATAGTTTTAGGGAATCTTAAAATAATTTAACTCTCTGCAGGCAAGCAGCGTGTTGTACCTACCTCTGCCACAGTTAGAACGTGTGGGTAGAAGTTATGCAGCATGTCGTTGGCAAGCATGAGGTAAGCCATCGATTCCAAATCCATCTGAATGCCAAAGTACTGGCGGTAGTCTTCAGAAGGTTGGCGGTCTACAAATTAAAACGTTTTGAAGTACGTTAAACCAATTGACTGATTTTGGGTAAACTTTTATCAGATTAAACCAACAAATATGTATTTTATACTTGTACATAAAACCTGTTTGCTCTATCGATTTACGAAGAAACGCGTTTACATAAAATATTTAACATTAAAATCAATTGACCAATTTTGGGGGCATCAGATTGATCTACCTATGTTTTAAGCTTGTTTGCTGATACCATTATCACACAAAACGTCACGTTGCCATGGAGACCATAAAAAGTTCGCATCGATGACGCATGGTTTTACTCACGTTTTGAGCGGTCTTGATACAACATCGTCGTTACACTGTTGAATCGAAATCCGTCCATGTTGAATTCGTCCATGAAGTAACGAAGGTTGGAGGTGAGGAAGCGCAACACTTCCCATCTGAAAAATACAAATAAGTGAAACACTGAGATGATAACGTTGGTTCATAATTCACTATGTTAAAACGTGTAAATAAAAACTCAAAAGCCAGTAATTTCTGATGATGACAACAGCATTTGTCCGCAAAAAAAATGACTTGTATCTAATTAAATGCTGAACTACAAATTAACGTTTTCAATTCGTTTATAAAAAGCAGTTTTAATTGAATTGAAAGTGGACAAAGCGACAAAAAACTTTTTTGTAACAATATTCTTTACTCACTTTGTGTAGTCAAAGTGCCGGTTACCATGCGTTTTCCGGCTGTGGAAATAACCTTCCGCTAATCCGTCGAACATGTTCAATCCGAACTTTGTCCGATCAGAGGCCTGTCCATGCTCGATGTCCATCATAACGGTGATTCCCATTCCATGTGCGGTATTAATCAGTTGCTTCAAATCTTCAGGGTTGCCGAAACGACTGACAAGCAAAAGTGGGAAGTTTAATTTACATTTTAATTTACCTTTAATTTTTAAACCTAGTTTTATGCGTGTTTTTTTTTATTTGCTGATCTACCTTTGGATGAATTTAGCGGATAATTTTTGCACCGTGTAGCCACAATTTTTGCATAATTTTTGCAATTGAGTGAAAATACGGATTACCATATTAGGCCTATATTGTGCAAAGTTCTGTTATTATTCATTATAAATTGTCTGTTTTCACATTTAGGTGCGTTTTATTTTACTTTTATGTCACAAAGTTGAGACAACTTTCGGCACACTATCCAAAAATACAAATAATCCAACGCTATTAATTACCTGGATGGGGCAAAGAAGTTTGTAACGTGACGTCCCATATCGTCGTACTGCGGAGTTTCCTGTATCGCCATCAACATCACACAGTTGTAGCCGAGGTCTCGGATCCGGGGAAGCACCTCGTCGGTGAACTGTCGGTAAGTGGTAACTTCACAACGGTTCGACGCGATACCGATGTGAGCTTCGTAAATCCGGAGCCGCGTGGGCTTCTTCGGGCGACGGTTTGTCGGCTACAAACAGGTGGATAGGGATATAAAGGTTTTCGGTGACGGAGTATTGTGGATTCGGATTAATATCTGCGTAACTATTTCAAGTTGTTGTAATAAAATTAGTATCATATCCCTAGCACGGGTGGTTAGCCTCTGAGGCCCCCTCGGCTGGTCCCAACCTATCCTAGTTGTGTTTCTCATGTTGCGCCAATCTCGTTCTCTTGTGAGCCCCGTCATATTGTAATGACGGTGCAGCTGCAGCGCTGTCAAGCTCGAGATCCATTAAATGCGCCCTCCCATTTTTTTTAAAGTTCCATCGTGGCGCAACTTTTTTCGTCCTGGTGTTTTAGTGGTACTGTAGCGCTATGGTTTCTTTCACCAAGTAAAACAAACTTTAGAAGGGACTCAATTAAGAAGAAGGGAAAAGCGTGAGTAAGAATTTTCCGGACAGCGGTGGCGCATGAATTAATGCACCTGAATTTCGTTGTTTGAAATCATAAAAGACGATTTTACATTTGAATGAAGACTTGTTCTCTCACCGAGGTTTCACTTGGATTAAAAAGATTTTTAGGACTTTGCTTTTAATTAAATTTAATTTCGTACCAGGACAACTTCCCGTCTCGGTGGGTTCCAGAACTTCCACTTGAGGGAGCTGTTCTCCTCCACAACGTATCTTGCCCAGGGCGAAACCCTTTCAAGTCGTTCTACGCTTTTGGTTTCAATGACGATCTAAAAATCAGCAAGTTAGCTTAGAAACGCATTTTTTTCTAATTCGAATAGAATTACATAGCCTACAGCTTTTCAATACATCGAAAACAAGTTTATTTCTGTTCATTTCAGGGTTTTTACGCTTTATAAATGTCATGTTTATATTGAACTGATTTTTACTTGAAGCACGCTTAGATGATTGATTCGGCAGCTTCCGTCGGAGTTTGGCGGGATATACATCTCCCATTTCCCGTATGGCTTCGCTTCATAACTCCAATCTTCCCAGTTGTCTGTAATACCAAGCAAAACGTTTCAGTACATGTAGATGCCAAGCATTGCCTAGTCGCACAATCACACTGTTTAAAGCATCGATTCTTTAGCCTTGTATATTTTTCTACAATGCTCAGGGGCTGTGGAGATTATTTCAAATACAGTCAGATTGTCGTTAACCTTGACCGCAAAAAACTTACTAAAGGTTCCTCTCAGATGCATCGCCGAAGCGTTTGGAGCCCATTCTCTACAAATAACTCCATTGTCCGGCAAAACATTGATCCCGAAGTCCTTGTAACATCTGCTGAAGTTGTCCAGTCCTTCTGCATCGCTTATCGCGTTCCTCGCTTTCTCGTATATCGCATATCTGAAACAAATTTCCTGGTCTTTATCAAACAAGAATTGTACAGAAGAGATTATGGCTACTGGGTTTCTTTTTAGTATTGTTGCATTTTTAATTTGCCTTTTGTGATATTGATTGACCAGTGGTTCTAAAAATTTTCCCTAATTCCCCAGTTCTGTTCAAACTAAATTTACATTTCACACAATTAACAAAACCCAGTTATCTATTTAGCTATAGTTCTGCCATACTGAATACAAAACATTCACTATTTTCAGCTAACTTAGCTAATTACATACCTGCTACCCTGTTATTACCTACATGTTGATTATTACCCATATGTTCTAGACCAACATTTTGGCGTTTGTGAGATTCGACCCCGCACCTCTTGATCGCCACTTACCTTCGTCGAATATCTTTCTCGAAGTCTCGCAGCTTCGGGTCGATGTTGAAGGTGCTCTCGATTGCGGGGACTCCCCATCTTTCCAAGTCGTTGCTTTTGTCGAAGGAATTCATCTTGAACAAAGATGTTTGAACAAAAACAAGTTTTCTTAAGGCGACGTAGTAAGGCACTAAGCTAGGCAACTCTCTTCAGTTCAGTTGTGAATCACTGAATGATGATGAAACCTCACTCGGTTGGTCTTATATAGCAAAATGTAAAGGATTAAAAGTTTAATTACTGATAATAAGTTCCGTTCATTTCCTTGGATAAAACCTTCTCGATTACGTTTATTAATTTAATCCAGGTCTCCTATTGTTCCGGGATTATATAGAGTTCTTGGGAAAGTTCCGGTAAACCCATCGTCAGTGTTGTTTAAAACTAATCAAACGGAATAAACGCTTACGAATTTACTTGCTCTTTGTGGCACTTCATCCGATAGTTTGGCAATTAGAGCTTGAAGTTGGGACATTGTCAAATAAAACTGGGTAGTCCTAAATCTGTTTAATGTATAG
Organism: Phallusia fumigata; assembly: GCA_008931825.1. Classification (NCBI taxonomy): domain Eukaryota; kingdom Metazoa; phylum Chordata; class Ascidiacea; order Phlebobranchia; family Ascidiidae; genus Phallusia; species Phallusia fumigata. The sequence continues at coordinate 16,075 of QXVZ01033131.1, forward strand.
GTTCCCTTGTATCTGTTGCTTTGGTGTGTAAAACTGTTATTTAGAAAACAAGAAGTTTGCTTTCTTTACCTGTGTTTTATCATAGGCCTACTTGTTTTGTTGTAATTCTTAGGCTGACAGAGGGCCTGCAACTTTATCTCACTTTAGCAGTTTGCTCTCTAGTCGCATGTATGACGTCATATATATTTTCAAACATTATTATCTACATTTCTGTAATCAACGTATGTGCACACCTCCATGTCCTCTATTCTGAGTTGCGTTGTAAAAATCGAACGTTATTTGTCACATTAAAATAGCAAAACTTACACGATTTGATAAAGTAAAGTTTTTGCACTTGTCAAATGTTCATTTATACAGCAATATTTGTCTTACAAACACAATTTTTTTAGCTGGAAGCGCAAAGGAGTTTTAGTGGGGGTGACCGACCCCCAGTTACAATCAAACTTTCGTTTAAAACTACATTGCAATGTGTGTTGTGGACAAAACAGGTTGGATATAACTTATGTTTTTTAAAAATAAACACATTTCTAATAATAACGGTAAAAAAGAAAAAAAATCCTCGATTTTGTTTGGAAAACGTGATTTGATGATCAATAAATAAAGGGGGCACAATCCTAAAAACTGTAAGGACACCAACTCCAGACTTAATAGTAATACTTGTAGCGACTCTTGAAAACTAGCCTAATAATCCTTTTTCCGGCTATTCGGATAAATACGCCCGTTTTTATTTTCCGTCCCAATAAACTTTTCCACCCGACTTCATCGGAGCGTAACCAATTGGTGATTTCCCTAATATAAAGGGCTTCGTTTCGCAAGAAAGTTGCGCACATGTTTATTGCAGCGCCATGAGAATATTTGTTTCAAGCAGAAATTTTTGATACTTTAGGTCATAACGAACTAATAAAATTGCCAAAAACATGATTTACCATATCTACTGCAGAAGATGAAATGTTTTTGGTTTGTGCAGGCATATTTTAAAATAGAATCCCTACATAACTTTGATAACCTTAAAAATTCGTATCCAGTTCTTTGACAAGCTAATTCAAGTTTTCCGAAAGTTATGGAATATGGCGACAGCTTAAACGGAAGTGACGTGAAAGTTCCAAATATTGACAAACTTTATGAAATTGATCCACATGTAAAGCATTTTGATCAAGACATTAAACGCAGGTTTGTTATGACAGTGACAGATGTGGTTAATTTTCTCATGTCCAACGTGGTCTTAGATGTGCAAGTAAAATTAGTGAAACTAATATGATTATACTTAAAACTATAATTCAGCACTTTAAATTTTTAACAAACTTATAACCTTCTAGTATTTTAAATCCTGACAAAAAACAAACCTTTAATGCAAACTTGAACAAATGCAAAGTTTAAGTTTCAAAAGTTTAAAGTTTGGTTTTAACTTTGTAATCAGGTTTAACAGAAATTTAACCAAACAATTTTTTTAGATATGGAATGTTCGAGAAGACAAAAGAAAGGATAGAAAAGGCAGAGGGGTTAAATCGCTTCACACAAGGTTATAAGGAGTTTGGAATCCATGTAACTGCTGAGAATGGGATTCATTGCAAAGAGTGGGTTCCTGCTGCAAAAGCTGTGTATCTACGTGGAGCATTTAGTAAGTTTGTGGCTTCTTTTAAAGTGACAAGGTTTTCCTGGTTTAAACTTGTCTTACAAAACATAACAAAGGTCTGAATAATCTGGCATTACAAGGAATTGAGTCCTTGTGGATCAGTTTTAGTTTGTTATTCAGAGTTTGTTAATATGTTTTAAAATTACCACTTTTCACTCCTTTTTTGTTTATTTTGCAAATTTAAACTCTTAAGACTTTTGGTGGTCAAAGATCTTCCTGATCATAAAAAGTTGGATTTTCAAAAAGGATTTAAAAACTTTTTATGATAACTATGCTTTAAACATATCAAACCAACCAGGCAAAAGGGCTTTTCATCATGGCCTTATACACTTCCTAAGGCAATCATATTTATTCCTCTTTACTTTAATATTAATTTGTGTTTCTTTAAACCCAATCTTTGTTTGGTGCAGTGTGTAACACTTGTTTTCACTGTTTAGACAACTGGGACAAATGGGGTCACAAATTTCAGGCAAAAGAATTCGGAAAATGGGAATTGTTTTTGTCTGCCAAGCCAGATGGAAGTTGTCCCATTGAACACAAAAGTGAAATTATGGTAAGCTCACTTGCTATGTGTTTTTAATCATTTTTTGCTTTGACTTTCAGAAAAGAAAATACACAAAGCACCCACAAGTAGATTTGCTACATTTAACAAGTAACTTTGCTCATATATTACTGGGCATTTTTTGCAACTATTGGTTTGGGCCAATATCTGTGGTGTAATAGTCATAATAGGGCAGTGGTTCCATAATGCAGTTTTAGTGGAAAAGTCATTGGCATCTTTTGTGTACCTTACAGTCTCATGTCTTGTTAGATCATGCTACTTTACAAAGCAGAACTGTATTTTGTGCAAACTCTCAATTGGTTTACAAAATCTTTTTGTAAGGGTGTAAGCTCTTGCATTGTCATTAAAGATTTAAATTTGTTGTTTTGTAGTTGATTATTGAGACACACGATGGTCAATTTTTGGAGCGAATATCACCATGGGCATCCTATGTCACCCAACCGGATGGGCACGGCACTTACAAGTGGATGTTCTGGAATCCCTCTCCAATGGACGCTTATACTGTAAGGCCCTCAAATCTGCCACTGTTATACTAGAATTTAATTAACTTTTTTCACTGGCACATGTGGTAGTACTATATATGTATGACAAGTTGTACTTTTGTAAATAGCCATTGCCAAATGCATAAATGAACAAAACACCTTTAAAAAAGTTAACACAATATAATAAGCATTGCCAAGTTTCAAATAACTTCCTAAACTTGGCGTTGTTACAAATAATTTTCGTAATTTGTGTGATAAGTTCTAAAAGTTTTCCACAATATGATAACTTTGGGCATTTGCATTTTAAAGTTTGACCATCCACGACCAGCAAAACCGAGCAGTCTTCGCATTTACGAAGCACACATTGGTATTGCATCATGGGAGGGAAAAATTGCCTCGTACAAGAACTTCACACATAATGTCTTGCCGCGTATCAAAGGCCTCGGTTACAATTGCATCCAACTGATGGCAGTAATGGAACATGCTTACTATGCAAGCTTCGGATATCAAGTAACAAACTTTTTCGCTGCATCAAGGTTGGTTCCAATCCTGATTTATTGTGAAAAACATTTCGTTTTTATTTGGATTTGCACAAAACCATGAATACTTCAATTTTTTCAATTTGGATGTAAAGGCGATCTGATTAAGAATTGATTACATCACAAAATTTGTCACAGTTAAACTACTACGCATATTAATATTTGAATCTGTCACCTGGACATTCTTCTTATTTTTGCACAAAATAAAGCAGGTTCTGTACAAGGTTCACATGCATTTAAAGATTTTTATATTATTTTTAAAAAAAGATTTTATTACACAACCATGTCAAATGTACAACTTTAATTGTAGTTGGCAAATAATTTGAGTGAAATTCATTGTTTGTGTTTTTTTGATCCCTAAATAATTTTCACAAACTTTCAGGCATAAAAGGTTTTTAAATCAAACCATTTTTATTTAGTCGTTATGGGACTCCTGATGAACTGAAAGAGCTTCTTGACACGGCACACAGCATGGGACTTTATGTATTACTTGATGTCGTACACAGTCACGCTTGTAAAAATGTTCTTGATGGCCTCAATCAGTTTGACGGCTCAGAATCGTGTTTCTTTCATTCTGGATCTCGTGGCCGACATGATCTTTGGGACAGTCGATTGTTCAACTATTCTGAGTAAGTGTGTTTTTTATCTAGCAAGGCTTGTTCAAAAGAAAATCTTGGTTGAAGTTTACATTTATACACATTGTTCTTGACATCAACCATACAGACTTGCGTAACTTTGCAATTTACTTGTCAGACATTGATGTTCTTTACCATCACAGTTTTACTGTTGATATTCATGGTTTAACATCCTGCATACTAAAGCATAATTTTTTACAAGCTGTGCACACTAAGATATGGCACAGACATGTTCTCAAATATTGCCACATAACACATGCTAGAAGTGTGTTAGGGGCATGATCAGGCCATGCATAGACCCTGGGTGCAGATTTCTTTTCACATGTTGTGCCTAATATACTGTCAAGATAGGAAAGTGGTTGTTGGTGCAACTTCCTTTATAGATAACTGTCATGGTGTTTCCTTGTTTTATCATGGGATTGTTGGTATTTTGTTTTATCGATGCATCTTGCTTAAATGCATTATACAGACTTATTAAGGGTGCAATGTAGACTAACCTGCAATTTCATTGGATGTTTTTTCTTTAACTTTTTGTGTTGTTATCACTTCTATATTGGTTCAATACCACATTTAAGTTTCTTGCTCACAAAATTGCAAGTGACTGGGATGGGATTTGAACCCAGAACCTTCTCAGCACTTGGCGTCACTAACCAATGTTGATGACATTAGGCAAATAATGATACTTGAAATGCTGCAACAAAGCTAAAAAAAGCTTCCATTAAATAGCATTCACCTACCAATACAATGTTAACATGATTATTTCTCTAGGTGGGAAGTTTTGCGCTTTTTACTTTCCAATTTGCGATGGTACATGGATGAGTATATGTTCGATGGCTTCAGATTTGATGGAGTTACTTCGATGATATACCATGACCATGGAATAGGTAAAACATTCTGATAGGAATGTTTGTTTGTAAAATAATGCCTCTATTCTATAATTCCAAAACAGTTTTTTTATCCAGTACATCGAATACAAGTCCTGTACTATATTTAACAAACTGATAGGGGATTTCAGGTATAAAACATCACTTTTTCATCATTTAAAGAGAATGTCTTTCAACTGACTTTGAATTTGTCTTGAAACATTTCAGGGAAAACTGACTATAGAAGCAAAGGGTCTAATGGTTTTCCCAACATTTATACATTTATAACAATACAACTTTGTAGCTCGAGGATTCTCTGGTGACTACCATGAGTATTTTGGGATGCACATCGACATGGAATCGTTGGTTTATCTTATGCTGGCCAACGACATGTTACGGAGATTCTTCCCATCAATTATAACTGTTGCCGAGGTGAGCTTTGCTCTTTGCGAAAAATTTTTCACCAAACAAAATCAGCACAAAAGCAGAAAACATAATCTTAGTAATCATCTGACATCGATTTCTGTGAAAAAGTTGTCCCCATGCAGATGATAAGGCTTTACTCATAAATGTGATTTGTCATGATAAGGTAAAGGGTTGCACTTCTTCCATGGTAGTCAAAAAACAGTTTTTATTCTATATTAATGGGATATCACCATCTAAGCATTCATATGTGGCAAAGTGTAAACAAAAAAATCTCAGCTGCAGCTTTTTGGCATGTTTCTAATTACCCCTATAATTAAGTTATTAACTCGCTTGTTCATTGTGGCATAAAGTTAGTATTTTTTATGTGTTCATTAGGATGTATCGGGAATGCCGGCAATGTGTCGACCTGTCAGTGAAGGTGGGATCGGTTTTGATTATCGACTTGCAATGGCTATCCCTGATAAATGGATTAAGGTCAGTTTCAAAATGTATTTGGCAAAAACTGCAGAATATTCAGTTTTGGTCCGAATCTAATTTAGGCGATTCGGTGCTTCACTAATTGCTTTGTTTCAACAAGAATTTTATTTGTGTTCACTAGATCCTAAAGGAATGTCGTGATGAGGATTGGGATATGGGAAACATTTTCCACACTCTGACCAACAGAAGGCATGGGGAGAAATGCATTGCTTATGCTGAGAGCCATGATCAGGTAGCGTTTCATGTTTTTTTCTTCGCAGTCAAAGCATTGATTTTTTAATAAACGATGTTTTATTTTGTGGACCATCAACCAAAGTTGCCTAGTGGCGTTATTGCCTTATCCCAATTAAATAAAAGTCGAAAAATCAGACATACAAAGTGATGTAATAAAACTGCAGTGGGGCAGGTAGCTCAACGATGGACTCATTATGAGCGGAACTCATTCAGGCATTGTTTCACCCACCGAGGATAAAAACAAAACAAACTGACTTGGTTCAACCCACCGGACCCCACTAGGATGACCCAATGCAGCTAAGCTAAGAGTTTGAGACAGTATTACAAACCACAACCTCTAAGCACAGTGTGACAAATCACGTTGTTATGTTTGCCAAATTTCGTCTTTACAGTTGTGCCAAACGTTTTTGTTCTCCAGGCATTGGTTGGGGACAAATCCTTAGCGTTTTGGTTGATGGACAAGGAAATGTATTCAAACATGTCTGAGGTGACAGCTCTTACTCCAATTATTGACCGAGGAATTGCACTTCATAAAATGATCCGACTCATAACGCACGGTTTGGGTGGGGAAGGTTACCTGAATTTTATTGGTAAGTTACTTTATTGAAAGTTGAGGTCGTAATAGTATGTTTACCTCGGTATGTTAAGAAAAGGAATTAAGCTTTTGCAATTGATAAAAATTTTACACTCGAATGTTTATTGCTATAAAATTATTAGTATTAGCTTTGAAATGATATTTTTTCAATCAATGACTAGAATAGATGAAACATTTTAACCAAAATTTTCCGAGATAGTGAACCTGTGCTTTAGATAATGTAATAATTACGGCAACCACCTTGCATTAATAAGGCTGGTGGTTTTATTCCAGCCTTTAGAGGCAAAGTACAACATCCTGCAATTAGTGGGTTGTGGTTGTGGTGACTGGAAAGGTTGGTGGTTCTAATCCCAAGTCGGCCTTCAGGAAGACCCAGTGGTTGTGGAAACTACATAGTGGTCATATGTTGTTTGTAATAATCCTAGACACAGGTTAAGATAGATTAGAGGTAACTGCTATTCATAAATGTAGTTGCTGTCTCAATCAAAACTCACCCATTAAGATTGCCCAGTGGTCAGTGCGATGACATTTTATTTGAAAGGTTAATGGTTTAGTTGTTATATCAAGACAAAGTGGTTGGTTTGGTTTCAATACATTATATCAAAATGGTAAAGTTTCAACATTACTTGTCTGCAGTAATAAATATGTCATGTCAAGATTGTGTTGTTTGATTTTTAAACAAGGTTTACCGCTTAGGAAACGAATTCGGACACCCGGAATGGTTGGATTTTCCCAGAGCAGGAAACAATTCGAGTTACCATTATGCGAGGCGACAGTTTAATCTTGTTGACGACGACATGTTGAGATACAAGTTTTTGAACCGATTTGACTCAGCAATGCAACACACAGAGGCAAAGTATGGTTGGCTTGCTGCCCTCCAGGTGTGTGTTGAGTTTTTTTTTCTTCACAGAAACTGGTCACTGTATAGCACTTACCGAAGCAATATGGTAAAGTAAAAAAAGTAATCTAAATCGTCAAGTTTAAAACATTCAGCCAAATCAATGGTAATAAAACTTCAGCCTACACCTTTTTAAGCTACACATCTGGTAATTTTTTGAAACAAATTCCAACATTTTTTGCTTGTTACAGGGTTATGTTAGTAGGAAGCACGAAGGTGACAAGGTTATTATTTTTGAACGAGCAAATGTTTTGTTTTTGTTCAACTTTCATCCGAGTCAGAGTTACACTGGCTATCGTGTCGGTGTCGATAAACCTGGAAAGTATCCTTCAAATTATTTATTACTACCTCTAACAGTTGTGTTTTTAATTAAGCTACCCTGTTCAGATTAAACTTGTTTATAGGCAGGTCTTGCTCCTTTTAATGGTGGTAGTTTGTACTTGAATATGTTGGAAACTATTAAAATCTTTTTAAATAATGTTTCTACCAACTAAATCCTAACTAAATATTTAAAAATTTATGGATGACAGTAAGTATTTTTAATAACTAGGATTCAGGAATAAATTTACAAAATAAAGATTGTCAGCAAAAACTTCTTTCGTGTTATATTTTCTTCTTTAATTGCAAAACTATAAAGATACAAAATAGTTCTTGATCTTGATGAAACATATTTTGGTGGCCATGGCAGAAATGATATGTCAGTTAGATTTTTCACTGAAAACCAGAATTTCGATGGTCGACAAAACTCTTTGCTGGTAAGAAATCATTTTTCATTCATTTTCACTCACAGTTTGCTTCTTACTATTTTTTCAAAACATAATCATTACTTTGCAGTGCCTTCGAGAGTTTGATTTCATTACTTTTTTAAACTTATTTTTTTTTTTTGGTATTTTGTTTCAATAGAAGTAGGCATATGAAAACAGCCACTAACAGACTTTATATGTTTACCAAAATTACTTTTATTGACCACAAATGGCACTGGTGAAACCAAATTTTAGCATATATTGGGGCAGGGCCCATGTGGCATTTGCAGATAGACAATGTATTGCAGTAATGTATCAGTAATTTTTATTTTTTTTTTAGGTTTATCTTCCGAGTCGGTGTGCACTTCTCATGGCCCTAGATGAGGAATAGGTTTAAAAGTAAAACAAGTTCAAAAATTTGTTGTTAAAATGTGTAGAAAAAATAGAAAATTCTAGCTAACAATATGTGCCTAATTATTGGTCACTGAGCATTAGAACAAAGTTCTATGCTTTATAATTTTGTATCAAACTATTGAGGTTTACAAGCCGCAGTATGTAGGAAAAAGACCTTTTATTGTCATCGTATTGCTCATAATTTTTTGTTCAGCCTCTTTGGGGGCAGAGTGGATTGAACTTGCTTGTATGTCGTCATGTTCCATTTGTAATTTAATATGTAGTCTGGTGTTTTTCCATCACTAACAGATGTATTGTATTTATGTTGCAGAATTGTGAAACAACAACTATGTTTGTTTAACTATTTTATGTTTACATAAAGATCATAATACACAAAAAAACATTAAAAATATGCTTGGCACAGCAAAATTTTAAAGATGTGTGTTTTATAAATTCATTGACATTGTTATGTTATAACTCCACCAAACATTTTTTGTGGTACATTTATTTCTGTTAAAATGGGTGTAAAAATGTAAGGTTGCAGCACACTTGAATGCCTCATACTTACTTGGTACTTTTCCAAACTCGACCTTTCCAATTCATTACCTGCCATGATAGCAATGTTTGGAATCTGTAGTGTACCGAGCTTCTCCAAATCCACTTCAGCAATTTGTTAGTTTTCTCACCAAACAGCATAATGATTGTCCTCGGACGCTGCCTATTGTATACCAAGACCCATCATTTTTGCTTTTTTCTTCCAGAATCCAAACATACCGTAGTTGTTGTACTTATTTTGATGCATCATACACACCAGATGTTTTGCCACTGTGATGGCTTTGTGAAAAATGTAACACAAAACTTATGCCTCACACAAGACAAAACTGGTGTTTGCATTTAGTGCCCAAGTATTTTAGGCATTTTGCCAAGGTGCATTATGTAGTAAAGTTGCCTTTTCTCTGTCCAGTACTAGTTTGTTTTGTTTATCGAATATGTGCTAGCTTTGCCAACAAGTGTAATATTGCTTGAAATGAAATGAGAAATATAATACAATTACTTATAAAGGTGTTTGTCTCTGTTACTACATTGTTTCTGTAGTTTTGTGCTGTCAACAGTCATGTTACTTTCAAAGCAAGCCAACAAGCATATACTTTATACGCCACAAAACCAGAAAAATGACATTGATATTAAATATAAGCTACAAACGTACAACAACAGTTGATTGCTTCATATTCTACTTCCCAACCTAGGGTTTGACTTTTTTCCAGGGTTTAAAATCTTAATGTTTTGGTTTTCGGTGTTGGTGACTGGAATTAATGCTGCACCGNCATATACTTTATACATCACATAACCAGAAAAATGACATTAATATTAAATATAAGCTGCAAACGTACAACAACAGTTGATTGCTTCATATTCTACTTCCCAACCTAGGGTTTGACTTTTTTCCAGGGTTTAAAATCTTAATGTTTTGGTTTTCGGTGTTGGTGACTGGAATTAATGCTGCACCAATTGTTTGTGATCCTTTACTTCTTAGTAAATTGTATATTCCGCATGCATGCGCTGTACGCTGAACTTCGATTGCAACACCGCGTGATCTCATCTCGTCGTGAAGAGAAGTAGGTAGAGGGTGAAAAATATCGCCTGTGCCAATTACAACAATGTCTGGAAATAGAAAAGAAATAGTGATGATTTGCTTTCATGGCCAATGATGCAATGAAAAAAAAAATAAAAAAGACAGGTAAAGTTTGTGACAAAATAAATGGGATATGACATGGTTAAAACAGCAGTATAATTGTGATTCTGTACACAATTGGGTTCTGTGGTAAAAAAATAACTTTTAAGATACATCAAATATTGTAAATAAACGCCAAACTTCCAGTCAATGCAATTTATTTTTTCCCATTAAAGATTAACTTACCTAATTTTGGATGAATAAGATGAAACAATGCCAAACTCTCCAATGTAATTGCTTCAGGCTTGACAACCTATCAAAGTTTTTGAAAACAATTATATTTGGCTGCCAAACTTAACAACTGAACAACAATTATTTCATAATCAAAATACAATTAGCTTATCCAACATCTGAATGAAAATATATCAAACTGTTTTTGTCACAGAACAACAGTTAAAGTAGGTAAAATAATTGGTGAGGGATTTTAATTGTTTGACCTTGACCAGCAGAAAGTTTAGCAAATATCTGATTCCCATTGAAAAAACCCATAGGAATCCATTATCAGAAACTACTTTGCCAGAGTGAAGTTGATATAGTAGCAAACTGCAAACATTAAATTTTTTTTACATGTATTCACTTACATTCCATCCAAAGA
>QXVZ01033136.1:0-11950 GCA_008931825.1 Phallusia fumigata
CTACCGAACCTCTAAACCGGTTTAACCCGGAATTGAAAACAAAAAATTTGGACTCGATTTTCGAAAAAACACCAAGGCTGTAGTCTTGCTCATTTTTCGATTTTGGGGGGTCAAAAAATCGAAGAAAAATCCGGTTTTTAGGCAGTTTTCAGTAAAATATTCCAGTTTAAAACTGGTATGGGCCGGTTTTGGCCTTTTGCCGAACCTCTAAACCGGTTTAAACCGGAATTGAAAACATAAAATTTGGACTCGATTTTCGAAAAAACACCAAGGCTATAGCCTTGCTCATTTTTCGGGTTTCGGGGGGGTCTAAAAATCGAAGAAAATTCCGGTTTTGGGGCGGTAAACGCTAGAATATTCCAGTTTCAAAGCGGTTTAAGCCGGTTTTGGCCTCCTACCGAACCTCCAAACCGGTTTAAACCGGAATCGGAGACATAAAATTTTCACCCGATTTTCGAAAAAACACCAAGGCTATAGCCTTGCTCATTTTTCGGGTTTCGGGGGGGTCAAAAAATCGAAGAAAATTTCGGTTTTGGGGCGGTAAACGCTAGAATATTCCAGTTTCAAAGCGGTTTGAGCCGGTTTTGGCCTCCTACCGAACCTCCAAACCGGTTCAAACCGGAAATAAAGACATAAAATTTTCACCCGACTTTTTAATGTTCATTTTTCGGTTTTGATCTCTGTACTTTGCAGCTTTTTGCTCTAAAACTGATGTTTGTTCCCAGAATCCTTAATTTTGTTGCTACCACCATTTTGTATTGAGAAGCGCTTTGACATCCGACTAGGTCAAATGTTGCTTCGATCGCCTTGAATTAATCTTTTAAATCAATAAATTTGTTAATTAAATCTCGTTGGACAACCGACTCTTATGATGCTGAGAAATTAATAAACATTTCCCACAACAGTTTTATTTGTTTTGTTTGTTTTTTCTGAGTTCTGCGGGTTGGGTTTCGTTTGAAAGCCATTGCACCACGTCAAGGTACCAACCCCCGCAATGGGTTATCTCTAAGACAGTAGGGAAACCCTCGTTCGGTGCAGAACCACAACCGAGACGAGGAAAAGAGACTGGAGCACAAAGTGCGGATCTGAAAACAAAAAGACAAGCCATTAAAACATATAAATGATAATTAAACCTTAAAAAACTGGCCTAATACCCAAAAAACGGGGTAAGAACCTGAAAAAATGGGGTTAGAACCTGAAAAAAATAGGGTTGGAACCTGAAAAAGCGAGGTAAGAACCTGAAAAAATGGGGTTAGAACTTGAACAAACGGGGTTAAACCCAAAAAGCGAGGTAAGAACCTGAAAAACGGGGTTAGAATCTGAAAAAACGGGGTTAGAATCTGAAAAAACGGGGTTAGAATCTGAAAAAACGGGGTTAGAATCTGAAAAAACGGGGTTAGAATCTGAAAAAACGGGGTTAGAATCTGAAAAAACGGGGTTAGAATCTGAAAAAACGGGGTTAGAATCTGAAAAAACGGGGTTAGAATCTGAAAAAACGGGGTTAGAATCTGAAAAAACGGGGTTAGAATCTGAAAAAACGGGGTTAGAATCTGAAAAAACGGGGTTAGAATCTGAAAAAACGGGGTTAGAATCTGAAAAAACGGGGTTAGAATCTGAAAAAACGGGGTTAGAATGTGAAAAAACGGGGTTAGAATGTGAAAAAACGGGGTTAGCACCTGAAAAGTGTTAGTCAAAATATCTTACCTATCAATTAAAGTGGGAAAGAAATACAGTCAACTAAACCACAGATCAATGGATGGATTCCAAAACACACAATGAATGCAACAATGAATTGAACCTGCAAACAGTATCACAGTTAGTTGTGTCGCATTTTAACATTTCGCAACAAAAATGCGTACTTTGGAAAACACAACTTTGTGCAGGAATCCTGTTCCGGTCGCAGTGCAGAATATTTCAAACACTAAAACCTCGCACAAAACTGATAATTGCTCTAATACTAACGATGGCGGTCCGCAATATAAACGTGCAAGTAAACAATAAACCGGCACCCTGACAGGCTGATGTAAAAAGCACAACACCCCCCAAGAACTGGTCTTACTAATAATCGTAGAAACAATAAAAGGAGAGAAAGGTACAGAAGAATTTGTTTGTTTTTTGAAAAAGAGAAAACGCCAAGACAAAACACAGAATATTATCAGGGTTGGAATTACTTTTAAGGTTTTTCTTGTTACGTGTAATTTGGTTAGCAGTATTTCATAATTAATTATTTTCAGCAGAAATGATCGTGAACTTCGAATTGAAAAAATTCGAGAATCTTCGTTCATCTGGTACACGAATCGATCGCTGATTGGTTGTTCGTCTGCTTCGGTAATCACCACAAAAATAGATATACACAACAAGCCTAGCGAAGCAGAACCGCCATCGTCCCTGCGCGGCTGACGTAAAAGTACACAACAAGAATTTAACTTTCCTCAACTAACTGCCTCCACTGTCAACTGTCGCAAGTTAGCCTATAAAAAGTAGAAAGTGAGTCTGCCGTGTTTTTCGACCACCCAAACATACACAGAGCAAGTTCGCTGTGGAACAAACGTCAGGTGATGAATGGAAGCCGAGTCAACCAGGAATGCGGAATCGAAGTAAGTTATTCCATGTACACGAAAAAATAAAAAGGGCATGACCAGCAAAATTAGAAGGGGATAATTTTTACCCTTTTTAAAAGTTTGCATTTTTTAATTTACAAGAGCTATAGCATCTCAGTACTTGATACCCAATCTCAGCCTCTTCATATGGAAAGCAGTGGATAAAGAAGCTGGCCAACACCCAAATCAACACGTCCCTAATTTTTACAGTTAATACAGGCGCACAGCAGTTTGTTTAAAAGGAACAGTGACGTTTAAGGCGTATAACTCAACAACATCGCATCACTGTCCCTTGCCCATAGAGTCCCCCCTCGCAACGACCCAAATGTTTTACGCAAGGGCTGGGCTGAAAATTTAACAGTTTAACAGATTTGCGCCCTACCAGGGTGGATCGCGGGACTGTTCGGGCTAAATGCAAAGCCGGCCCCTCGGACTTAAGGCCGTTGGAAGTAGCGGTGTCCCTACTAGGTCCCGCCTACACCGCGGCCAATGCAATGCGGTGGAGGCCGTGCCCAGGCCGTGTTTCTATGCGCACCTTATTTTAGCTAAAGCCATTTAGCAACGCGCCACACCTAGCTAAGAAATCGATCTAAGCTAAAGTTCCTACGTGGCGCGCGAATCCCAAACGTACCCCACCTATGTTAACTAACCTAAGCCCTAGTTATCGAGTGCCACAGTAATCTAGCCCTAGCGCCAACTAGCTGTCAATAGTAGCACTCCTGACTTGGGCCTGCCTCTATCCTCTGTTGACGAAGCCAAGAAAGGATAAAGTCAAAGCCACTCAACCCTAGCGCCAGTTAGCCTAAGTTAGGCCTAACCAATTCCGCCATCCCGGTTGACGCACGACAGACTCCTATGTTAACTAACAAATAAATATTTGAAGTTGAGGAATGTTGGTTGATGTTCGAACGATGGATCGAAGCTGATGAGATGTTAGTGAAGACTGGTAAATCTGGAATTAAAATTGTAAGCTTCACAAATAGAAAGGTTTTACAGTTAAACCCACAGACATTAATTTGTTGTCACATAAAGTGGCCTGACTCCTTGAAACACAAAACCGCCGATTTTCTAACGCGAGGTGCAAATTTTGTAATCAACGCCGATAAAAAAGCGCCGGTTTTTACGTCACAAGCACGTGCAGTTAACATGGAAGTTGTAGGCATGTGTTTCATATTTAAACCTCTCATTCAGTTGTTTAACTTTTCAGTTCTTAGTTGCAAACGTCTTTTATGCCAAATTGTTAAAAAAATATTGAAGGCAAACCCCATACCTTTTAGACGGCGGATAATTTTTCCCGTGTTAACTGGCAGCTTACGTTTGGCATTGACAAAATCTGCAACAGTATAAAGGTTTGGTTACTTTGAAACTTCAACAAACTAAAACTCGGAAGAAACTACACATGGAAACGCAATTTTAATCATGTTCTTTCCGTCATTTAATCGAGTAAACATTGGTTTTAGACAACTACAGTTAACCAACACCAAAACTTCAATACAGATCAATGTAACAAGTAAAACACATATGATTTACCTTGCAACACCACCCGCCTTACACCTCCGCGCGCCACCAAATCAAACAAGCAAATGACCTTGCAGGGAAGAAACGAACTTGTGCCGCGCGAAACTCGAACGCTGATTGGTTGTGACGTCAGCAAACTCATTCAGGCGTAACAAGTAACGACGTGGTGCGAGGTATTTGTTGATTTGGGGTAAAATTGAATTTCGACATAAAAATAACAATACTGTCATGTGAATAATGTTGGACTGGTTTTATCGTCTTTGTAATGCCGGTTTTAAAATAACGAAAAACGGTTTAAAACCGGAATAATCTAGTGAAAACGTTATCTAATCGTCATCGCTCCTCGTGGAATTGGAAGAATGTCGAAAGGCCCGGACAGGTGTGGCTTTGCAATAGAAACAACAATACCAAAAAACTAATTGAAGTTGTTATATAGTTGCAGATGAATTCCATTCCCACGACACGAGCAAAAACTACCGGCTGCTAACAGTTTTGAATAAAACAGTAAAGGCTTGTTATAGAACTGCACCATTCCCAATCTCCACTTTGGTATTAATAGTCGTGTTTTTTCTCTAAAGAGCAACCATTCTTCCAGTGGTTTCCAACCATTTTTGATGCATTTCTTTGCTTACATTGAAATTTTTTATTCCTCCCTTACTAGACAAGAAGTGTTAAAAAGGTTTGGAACCACTGGTCTACCTCAAAAACAAATCATGCACTTATCACGAATAACTTTACAATAAAGTGGAAATTCATCTCCTTATCTCATAAAATCTCTTCCCGGTTGGGAGCCAGTACATTATTCGATCAAATGTAGTTTACCGCCAGACATGCAGCTGTGGCACATCCTACACATTGGACAGATCTAAAACCGGCACAAACAATTTCACGGAACCAGAGATAACGAACACCAACCAGGATGTTGCTTGAATCTCTTTACATTGAAGATTACAATCCAGAAACGTCGATGCCCCTGCGATTGTTAAGAGGTGCCTAGAACAATTTAATAAAATCGTTTTTCTATTATGTAAAGTTAAGTATTACCAGCTACGACGCTAAACAATCCTCGTAGAATATACAGACTTGATTGATGTCTATGCCTCAAAAATAAAATACAAACTGACCGGTTACTTTATATTGTTCTTTTTGTAACTTAATTACCATGTAAGCAGCGATTCACAAATTTATTAGCGAAAGGGTTCAAAACAAAAAATTTTCAGAGGCGTGACTCGAAACGTTTACTCACGCTCAGAAACTTTCTAGCACGGAAATAAAAAATAACATANTGGCCTGACTCCTTGAAACACAAAACCGCCGATTTTCTAACGCGAGGTGCGAATTTTGTAATCAACGCCGATAAAAAAGCGCCGGTTTGTTACGTCACAAGCACATGCAGTTAACATGGAAGTTGTATTTGTTAAATAAATATCGAAAAACAAACCCCCACCTTTTAGACGGCGGATTAAATTTCCTTTGTTTACTGGCAGCTTACTTTTGGCATTGACAAAATCTGCAACAGTATAAAGGTTTGGTTACTCTGAAACTTCATCAATCTAAAACTCGGAAGAAACTACACATGGAAACGCAATTTTAATCATTTTCTTTCAGTCAAAGACCAATTTAATCGAGTAAACATTGATTTTAGACAACTACATGTAGTTAACCAACACCAAAACTTCAATACAGATCAATGTAACAAGTAAAACACATATGACTTACACCGCCAGCCTACCACCACCGCGCGCCACCAACTCAAACAAGCAAATGACCTTGCAGGAAAGAAACGAATTTGTGCCGCGCGAAACTTGAACGCTGATTGGTCGTGACGTCAGCAAACTCGATCAGGCGTAACAAGTGAAGACGTGATGCGAAGAATTTGTTGATTGGGGTAAATCAAAATATTAATTTCGACATAAAAATAACAATACTATCACGTGAATAATGTTGGACTGGTTTTATCGTCTTTGTAATGCCTGTTTTAAAATAACGAAAAACGGTTTAAAACCGGAATAATCTAGTGAAAACGTTATCTAATCGTCATCGCTCCTCGTGGAATTGGAAGAAAGTCGAAAGGCCCGGACAGGTGTGGCTTTGCAATAGAAACAACAATACCAAGAAACTAATTGAAGTTGTTATATAGTTACAGATGAATTCCATTCCCACGACACGAGCAAAAACTACCGGCTGCAAACAGTTTGGAATAAAACAGTAAAGGCTTGTTATAGAACTGCACCATTCCCAATCTCCACTTTGGTATTAATAGTCGTGTTTTTCCTCTAAAGAGCAACCGTTATTCCAGTGGTTTCCAACCATTTTTGATGCATTTCCCCCTTTGCTTACATTGAAATTTTTCATTCCTCTCCTACTAGACAAAAAGTGTTAAAAAGGTTTGGAACCACTGGTCTACCTTAAAAACAATTCATACACTTATCACGAATAACTTTACAATAAAGTGGAAATTCATATCCTTAACTCATAAAATCTCTACCCGGTTGGGAACCAGTGCATTATTCGATCAAATGTAGTTTACCGCCAGACATGCAGCTGTGGCACATCCTATACATTGGACAGATCTAAAACCGGCACAAACAATTTCACGGAACCAGAGATAACGAACACCAGCCAGAATGGTGTAAGACTGTTGTTGCTTGAATCTCTTTACACTGAAGAATACAATCCAGAAACGTCGATGCCCCTGCGATTGTTAAGAGGTGCCACGAACAATTTAATAAAATCGTTTTTCTATTAAGTAAAGTTAAGTATTACCAGCTACGACGCTAAACAATCCTCGTAGTATATACAGACTTGATTGATGTCTATGCCTCAAAAATAAAATGCAAACTGACAGGTTACTTTAAATTGTTCTTTTTGTAACTTAATTACCATGTAAGCAGCGATTCACAAATTTATTAGCGAAATGGTTCAAAGGAAAGTTTTGAGAGGCGTGACTCGAAACGTTTACTCATACTCAGGAACTTTCTAGCACGGAAATAAAAAATAACATAGGATTTACTCAGGCGCCACACAGACAGAAGGTGACACTCGAGAGCAGGTCAAACTACAGCAGCAGAGGTGTGAACGAAAGAGTGGCTTCTACAAACCGACACATACTAGTTACATAATCTTCAGTGCAGTATTAACTATACTTAATCGCCTAAACACAAAAACAAGCATAAACGGTCACTTCAGGTGAAGCATGCTGCCTCTATAACTTCCGTCACATATGTGCATGATGTAATCACGCCGCCAAGCATGTCTGATCCATTTAAGTTGTAATTATTTGTATCTCCTTTACACTGTCCTGTCTGCATATTGGGCATTTCTTTTTAATTCCTACAGCTTTTTGAGCACACTTGTTGCAACTGCACAAATGACGACATGGGACAAACACTACATCTGCTTCATTGTCAAGGCATATTTTGCATCTTCTTTCATTTNCTTCCGTCACATATGTGCATGATGTAATCACGCCGCCAAGCATGTCTGATCCATTTAAGTTGTAATTATTTGTATCTCCTTTACACTGTCCTGTCTGCATATTGGGCATTTCTTTTTAATTCCTACAGCTTTTTGAGCACACTTGTTGCAACTGCACAAATGACGACATGGGACAAACACTACATCTGCTTCATTGTCAAGGCATATTTTGCATCTTCTTTCATTTCGCAGTTTCTTGAGTTGTGCTTCTATTGCTCGAGTTCGCTCTATATGATATTTGTGTTGGTTGTTAGACTTTTCAAACACATAAAAACTTTTTTAAAACACACAAAAAAATTCACCTTCTTTCAGCTCAACAGTTAGGGTTTTAGGTTGAGATTGCAATAAACATTGATTACTTGAATGTTCAGGATTCATTGCACCTTGAAGTTGCTGTCTTTCTTGTTGCATTTCAGCCTAAAACAACAAAAAGAAATAAAATATTTTAATATTTCTTGCTTCGGTGAAACTGGACCAGAAAACAAATGACAACTAGAACTAGGTTTGCTTTCACCATATAGGCATTCCATACACACAATCACTCAATTTCTAAAGGATATATTCAACAAACTTCAGCAAGTCAACTGCTGGATAATAAGGTACAAATATAGCAATCGATGCACAAAAAATGGCATCTTATACAAAGACCCTAAGCTTTATCCAGTTTAGACATTGTTTTAAAATGTGACCAATTTGACGGGGCTAGGAGGTGCATAGGCTGTATAAAACATAGCGATCAATGCAGCACAAAGAAATGTTATGCAAACTGTCTAAATTTCATCTGATTTGAAAACTGACCCATTTTAGGGGGCTTTAGCGGATAACTGCTTCAGCAAAGGCATCTAACCAACTAGAATAGTGCTTACCATATATAGACATACTATATACACTATTTCCCGATATTAAAATATGATAATATATTTCCCACATTATATTACATTGGGTCTTATAGTTACCAGCACTATTTATGACATGATTGTTTCTGCTGGCAGAAACGCATGGGTCCCCCACACATGCAAAGTTCTACATTGTGCGTTTCTGGATGCACGTCCAGGCTATAGGTATAAACAAAGCAATCAGTGCACCACAAAGACATGTTCTACAAACTGTGTAAATTTTACTCAATTGGAATGTTGTTGAATGATTTAACCCATTTTAGGGTCTGTGGGGTTAACCGAAACTAATGACATACCGCCTTGGCCATATCTTCCAGCTCTAAAAGATTCATCCACAAAACATTTCACCTCGAAAGTGCATAGACAATGTGCGGGAAATATTTCACAATATCGGTTTTCAAAACTGTTTAACATGGGAATTTCCTTCCCCTAGATTCATTGTGACCTCATAATGGCCAAAATTAATGACTCATGCTACTAGTTTCCGCAAAATAACAACTGCCATGTTAATTGTCTGGCATAGTAAGGCAGGTCCGTCTTACTTGCAAATTGTGTATATAGTCCACACTAAACTAACGTTTGTGGTGCCCATGCATGTCAAAAACGTTTTACCTTTTTGGGGCTATGGGGTTAAACTATACTCATGACACACCGCCTTGACCACATCTACCAGCTGTGAAAGTTTCATCTAAATCCAATAAACATTTCATGCCAAAAGTGCATGGACAAGCTGCAGGGTAGAAAAAAGAAAAAAAAACTAACAGAGTGAAAACAATATGTGATCCCCTTTCAGGAAGGGGACCCATAATGATTGTAGCACCGCAATTCTACTGTTATACAACATAACAAAGTTAATTGCGCATTGCCCCAAGCCCCCACAGTCATGCTTCTCATAATTCACTTAACACAATTTCTTGTGAGCCCCCACCAGTCGTCACATAACGCTTGTAATGACGTTGTAACTGCAGCTCGTTCAATCTTGANAGCCCCCACAGTCATGCTTCTCATAATTCACTTAACACAATTTCTTGTGAGCCCCCACCAGTCGTCACATAACGCTTGTAATGACGTTGTAACTGCAGCTCGTTCAATCTTGATCCACCAATCGTGTCCTACACTTTTTTGCGCCTTATAACGTTCTAACGTACGTAAGGTCGTACTAGTGATTAAAAAGTGACGACAAAGTTTATTTATTATTCTAAACTGTAAAAACTTTACCTCTGGAGCATTAACAATTGGAGGGCTTGGAGTTGTAGGCAAATGAAGGCTTGATGGCGTGTTTTCTGAAGATTCAATTTGTTGAACAGAGTCTTGAAGATGGATTGATGTGAGCTAAAGGTGTGCAACAGTTTATAACCTCTTTTTTTTTAACAAACAATCATTTTTGCGTCTATGGGGTTTCAAAGTCTGAAAACCCAGAATGACAATGGATGCAACTTCACTCACAACATTTATATCTTACTCTGAAACTTACTTATAAATTTCATTAGACACAAATAGGGGTCAGTACAAAAACTTTATCTGTGGCTTTGTAGCCATGGTACAGTTATATATACAACATTACAATGTTTGATCGCATTCTCCTGGACAACGTTTAATGCTTCCTTCCATGTTAGAATGTGAGTGGTAAACCACCAAAAAGATACCTGTGGATCAGCACCAATTGGAGGGCTTGGAGTTGTAGGCAAAAGGCTTAGTGGCACAGTTTCTGAAGATTGGAAACGTTGAACAAAGTCCCTGCCCTTCTGCTGAAGCAGATATTCACATCTACAAAATAAAAGCAAATTAATTACAATTGTAAAATTGGTACAAAGTAAAGTGCTTTTTTGCCCAGGTTGTCTGTTTTAAACTTATAGAACATCTACTACACCTACGCAATATGTTTGAAATACAACAGATAGTGTTGGGTTAGACTCACTCTGGAAAGTGTGTTGCATGTTCTTTCCATGGTTCATCATATTCTCTCCAATTCCGAATGCCTCCACCACAATAAAAACATCTCACAGTATCTCCATCTGATTTGAACAAAATGTTAATACATAACACAGCAGTGTAAGACCAACAGTCTTACCTAAAAAAAAGCCAGCCCGTGCCATTTGTCTGACACTTGCACGATGCTCTGATGACCATGTGTCATAAAAACTGTTATACCTATCATCTTCGTTCTCCATATGTGGATGGAATGGATCATTACAAGCAAACCTTTCATGTTGGTTTCTCTGCCAACACAAAAAGTAACAGAAATTAGAAGGGTTGCTTTTACCAAATTGCCATTCCACTTACACTACAACCTATTTTAAAAAAAATATAATTATTAATCACAAAATTTTACAATGGGCCACATAGTAACCCAGGATTTTTATGAAATGGTAGTTTTCACGTGTAGAAAAATACTGATTTTTCACACATGAAAAAATTCCCAGCAGGTCATGGCTTCATCAAGTTCTGATATTGTTTTATAATTTGATCCATTTAAGGGGCTAATAGGGTAATTGCTGCAGCTTTAAGGTCAAACAAAGAAATCGATACACCACACTGACAATTTGGACATTGTTTAAAAATTTGACCCATTGTAGGAGCTAGCAGGGTAACTGCTGGGGCTATGGCGGGGATGTCCAAACTTTTTTCAACGAGGGCCTTTTTTCATTCTGGTAAGACGCCCATGGGCCAGCATTTTTTCGAAGTGCGCAAATTCACACCTGCACGACAATCTCATCAGTTTTATGGGATTTGTGTTGCGTTTAGTATCATGGACTCTTTCAATTTGCTGGTAAATAAAGACTGTGGTGCGTTGAAGCGTAAGGAAACATTTTACTTTTAGGAAGCTAGTGGGTGCAGCCATTAGGCTATAGGGTAAAACTCAATAATTATTGCACCATAATGACATGTTACACAAACTGTCTAAATTCAGGTAATTCGGAGATTGTTTAATAATTTGACCCATTTAGGGGGCAAGTGGGGTAACTGCTGGGGCTATAGGGTAAAACACATTAAATATTGCACCACAATGACATGTTATACAAACTGTCCAAATNTGAAGCGTAAGGAAACATTTTACTTTTAGGAAGCTAGTGGGTGCAGCCATTAAAGGCTATAGGGTAAAACTCATTAATTATTGCACCATAATGACATGTTACACAAACTGTCTAAATTCAGGTAATTCGGAGACTGTTTAATAATTTGACCCATTTAGGGGGCAAGTGGGGTAACCAATGAGGCTAGCAGGGTAACTGCTGGGGATATAGGGTAAAACATAGTAATTGCACCAAAATGAAATGTTGCAGAAACTGTCCAAATTTCAGCAAATTTGGACATTGTTTAATAAATAGGGGGCTAAATTTAACATTTCATAAAAAAAGGGCATAGACCAGTGGTTCCCAACCTTTTCTGACTGGTGACCCCCAATAATGATTTCAAATATCTTGTGACCCAACCAACCATTTTTTTCTAAACAACAAG
>QXVZ01033137.1:0-11927 GCA_008931825.1 Phallusia fumigata
TAACTGCACTTTCATGATATTGGTGTCCAGTTGGTGGTCGAAACAAGTCAAACATAATATTGGTGTTGTACTGCTTTGCTAAATCTGCAAACTGTGACAAGGACGGGATTTTCTGCTGCTCAATTGTTTGTTTTTCTTCAGCTGTTAGTAGATGGTTGTTTAAAAATGGATTATGTTGTAGAAACCATTTGCCTGCGTTTAATGATTGCAACTCACTCCAAGTGAAACTTGATGGATGATTATTCATCCTGTCAGGAAACACCTCCCTCACATTTGTGGTTCTTAGTAAGCTAGAATCATGCATGAGAAAAGGAATACCATCCAAAGACAGATGGACATCTGACTCAAAACCAGTAACATTGTACTCGGCAGCTTTTTGGAAGGAAAGCAAAGTGTTTTCTGGGCGAAGTGATGCAGCACCGCGATGAGCAAACAAAAGTGGTTTGGGATTATTTGAAACATTTCCTCCTATGCATGGTGAATAGAACCACAGTGGAATAACACAAATAAAGATGAGGATCACAGAATAGAAAGTAATTAGGATGTATTTCACAGTATAATTTTGCAAATAGATAAGAACCACTGCAAAGTACCATGAAAATGCAACCCAAAAAATTAGTGCAGAGAGTTGCAAGAATGGGCCAGTTATTTGAAATGAAACTTCAATTATTCCCCACTCGTAAGACCAAAACATTTCAACCAAGACGAATGCAGCAATAACGACTGCCAGGATAATGATTATCATGATGACATGAAAAATATGTAGGTGTAAGTATTGTTTGAACAGCAGTCGAGTCAAACCAGATGCAAAAACTGTAATTGCATAGGTCAGCAACAGAATGGTCAGGCAAAGGAGAAAAATGTACCAATGAAACCATGATTTTAATTCTTCAAAGAAAAACATGTTTGCTGAATCATAGTCATTACTTATAATGCTCCAGCAGTATAACCATGCAATAGCAGCAAGGGAAATTGCTCCATATATCCCAAACATTATTTTGTCAATCACACTACTTTTGTATTCATCAACATCTTTTAATGCACAAGGGTACAACCCTTTCCAGTAACGCCCGCATGTAGAGTTCATCATCACCTAAATACCTGCAAAGAAAATAGGTAAACAAAAAAACTGGTTTAATATAGTTAACCATAAAAGATAAAACAAATGAAATTCTTCACCAAATTCAATTTTTACAATGGATATGTATTCAATTTCCCTAGTTTTTTGGGCATTTATAACATAAATATTTCTGCAAGTATCCCACACGCGAAATCCAAAAAAATTGTGCCATCCCAATGATGTCATAAGCAACTGCATAATCAAACCGCATACTAAACGACCATATGCAAGTCGCACTACTAAGGGATGCTGATAGTGGAATAGTTGCCATACTAGAATAGATTTTTCAAAGAATATCGGAACCAAAACCTTTATTAATTAAAGTACCTTCTATTTGATATGACACCTTCTATGTAATCTCTGCATAATGCATACTATATTATATTCTCGTAGTCGTACCAACCGAGGGTGATTTCCCTTTAAAGTCAACGCAATGTCGGACGTGTGGTCGGTATAGTTACGTACCAAGGTTGGAATAAACGTTCAAAAAAGGCCTAAGTCAGAAGGGCAACTACAATTTTGTACTACATTTCTTTAATTTACCCAAAACAGTTTCACGATAAACGGCGCATCTCAATTTTAGCTATAGGCGAAAAACGTGCAAAACTTCTATGCACTGAAGCGGAACGGCGTACGGACTAAACACTGCCAAACAATGCGTATAGTAACGTGACTTCTCCGAGTTTCACCTCATGTTTTATAAACTCTTTAATTTGCACAAGCTAATCGACTGCTTTGTTGTCCCGATTAAACGTCCGCTTCATCCGTAAAGAGTGGCTGCATACCAACCTCTCTACACTGCGTTCGTCGTAAAACCTGTCAAACATTCCCTACGAATTTGCAGTTTTATGATCAGGGCAGAATTCTGTGTTCCACAAGACCTGTAGCTTGACCTGCTCCTACAGTTACCTATAACCGTGTGACTGTCAACCACATCTCTTAATGATTTTTTCAACGTGATTTTGGTTATGCGGTGTGAATTGAACATCAACTTTTAGCTCAAATATAAGCTTAGGTATTTTGTTGAAAATATAAATGTGGTGTAAACAGAAATGAAAAATGAGGAAAAAACGGTTAATAGCCAATGCATTTATGAGTATTAACCGGACATCAGCGGTTCATAAATGTGCAAGACGGAATTTCCGCGACAGGCAGCTCTCTGATTGGTCAAGTTCATATTGCGACTTATTGTGCAACAATGGTGGTGTATAACGGGCTACGTACACGCAGCTTCAGCGTTCACTGCTTGGTATTCTGTTGACGAAACGATTGTTTTTGCGTTGTTTTCGGCTGGTAAAGTGTCACGTGACCTCTATAAGGTAATTTCGTTATTAGGTTAAGTTAAATAACTGCTTGCAATGTCATTTTGTCAAAATGATATAAGACTTGGACTTGCTTCCAAACAACAAAATAGAATAGCCAGCTAATCTACAATAAAAATTTGTAATAATATTTGTTCCCTACCGTCCAGAGCTATTTCTCCACCAAATTCGGTAATTGGCGACCGAGGCAAGAGCACTTTCCGCTATAGGGCAGTATACACTTTTCAAGAAACTAACAAACATTTTATTACATAGTGTTGTAGTGGATCAAGACTACTTCAGTGCGGCTGCCCTGCCCAAACCATGTATGCTCTGAGACGCATTTGGATTGTATGGACCTTGCTTTGCGTTTTAAGTGAGTTAGCGTTTTTAGTATACTGTTTGTTTGTTTGTTTTTGTTAAAGAAACATTGTCAAAAACATTACATAAAAGTTTGCGCATATTTATAGGGTCATCCTCGGGTGTATTTTTTGACGACTTGTTTGGTTTACCCGGTAAGCAAAATGACAAATCGTTGACGTTGACGGGGTCACAGTTGGAGCAACTTTTCAAAAGTTGTTACTCGTGCCATGGAACGACTATTAGTGCTGTGACGTCATCGTGCTGGGAAGTGGTTGATGAAACCCACACAAGATTTGTGTCTCAGACACCTTGTTTAGGACTGTGTTCGGTAGGTTTTTTATTTTTGTTCTGTAAACTGAAAGACTACAGCGTATCGAGCGGATGTCATTTTATACGTGATTTATTGGGTCTATTTAAAATTAAAGTTGTAAATTAACAGGTCTTAAAAACAGTGATTAAACATAGATTCGTGAAGTTTACGTTATTTTTTCATGGCTTGAGCGAGTTAAAATCAGAAAAAGTGTGTTCGTTATGGCACCTGATGTGACAAACTTTTACCTCGTTCAAAACGTTTTGCGATTAAATTTCACTGGGATTTATTTTAGACAACAGTTTTGAACCACACCACTATCGGTTTGGTAGAGTTCACTCGTCGATGTGAGCCGGATTGCAACGCCACATGTTACCACACCGACCAGAACACACATCTTTGCAAGTACTGCTGCAACGGAGACAAGTTAGTCTTTCCCGCACATTTATCTTTGTATTGTATTTTATTTGCACAATTCATTATTCCGCATTCTTCAGATGCAATGACATACTTCCGAACTATGTACCAGAAAAACACGAGACTTCAAACCACGTCAGCAATCGTAACTTGAGAAAGTGGATAACAGGAATCCTAGCAAAACCGCGCCACCATGCGGCCGATCCTTCAAACAAGGTATACGTATATGTGTTTTCAATTTCATTTTTAACGCCTAGATATTGCCTTATTTCTGTTCAGGTGGCAGCCAGAAAGTTTATTGCAAAGATGCTTCTTGACTTTGGGATTGTTTCGGAGTTGAACAATTTCAAGATTTGGCAAGTTCACCAGGAGGATAGAGCCCCGATCAATTTTCAGTCGGTAAATTGTACTCACAGCGTTTAACCGCAGTTAACATAACTAAAAAACCTAAATATGCAACACGTCTCCACAGTTAACGTGACCATGACGAGAGTTTTTAAATTCGTGTCGATATATATTTTTTTAAATTAACCTTCATCTATTTCTTCTATTTAGTACATCAAAACCGTGGTACGAGGTTACAACATCATTGCTACGATTAGGGGAGTTCACTACGGAAAAATGCAGGACAGGATTATTGTAATAATGGCACATTATGACACAAATACAGATGGCACTCCAGGAGTAAACGATAATGGGTCAGGGGTGTCAGCTTTGTTGGAGATTGCCAGGCTTCTTACGCGAAATGAAAGTTGCACAAGGTACAAAAAACTGACGCTACGCTTTTGTAGGAAAATCATTGCTTCAATCTCACTTTTCTCTGGTCATAAAACTGTTTAAATTGACCTTTTTCATAGTTTAAAATACTGAGGTAGTATTGCGTACAATGTCAGACAAAAATGTTATTAGACAAAAATGTTACACAAAATATCGAAGTACTCGTTGTTGTTCAGCAATCAATGGTAAAAAGCAAAATGCGTTCACCATGTAAGTCCGTACAATGCGTTCCGCATGATGTATGCTATGACAAGTGCCGTGCAAATTTTGATTTTGTCTGAATCAGGGTTGAAAATAATTTTCTCATTTTTTTCCTGTAGGAACTACAGCGTTGTGTTGGCTGCAACAGATTTCAAGGAGGAAGGTCACTTTGCCGACGGTTTGTCAGGAAGCGGATACACTAACTGCTACGTCGGCGAACAGTTTAATGGACTCGCAGGATCAGCCCACTTTCTTTGTGGATGGTTGTTGCCCCATCTTCGACGTACTGGATCCCGCTTGCAGCTTGCTGTAAACCTTGATACTCTGCTAAATTACGATACGAGGTAAATTTTCCCGTTATATTCTTACAGCGAGAAATGGATTAGTGAAGATAATCCTGTGTGTCAAATACTTCTTACAGCTCGTCATCGCAGTCTATGCCCAATTTCCATCAGCTTTTAAGTACCAATTCTAACGCTGAAATTAATCGGGTACTCAGAAAGTACGAAAATCAGGTATATTCTGCATATTTCGTTTTCAAAGTTGCATGTATTTTATCCCATACTAAAGAGCGGTTACGAAATAAGACAACCGCATATGTTATTTGTTAATAAATCTCCAAGATATCAAGAAGAAAATTTGCTGGCGATTGGGTATTGGCTTCGTACATTGATATGGAAACCGAGTTCAATCGCGTGTCCTTCTACGCGGATCAGCTTGAGGAGACGTGGAATAATATTGAAAACAGTAACACGCAAGCTGGATTTATCAGCCAGCGGTTATCTCCGCAAGGTAATCACTTTTACTATTCACAAGAAGTAAACACGAGAAGCCGAACCCATGTCCGACTTCGTGTTGATTTCCAAAACACAGAATTTAACAAGCTTTTATGTTTGCTGGTAGGCAGGCAACTTGCCCAACATGACGACTGCCTGGTGTTTCGACGTCTACGGAACCCATTGCCCTGTATTTCACTTACGGATACAGGTAAAGGGTTTAAACGTTCAGAGGATCTACAAAAGCTTCCTTNGCAAGGTTCACTTTTTCCCTAGCGCGGGATTGCTTTCAGGGAAGCCGTGATGTGAGTGACCAAGAAAAAGGTAAATATGCAAGGATTACCCGACAACGCATGTTGGATTGCGATACTAAGCTGGAAGCAATTGGTATCAGACCATACTGATTCTGTCCGCCGGCACAGAAGGCAAACAACGTAATTTCTACTCCATTTCATTGTCGGTGTTGCTAAAACTACATTAACAAACTCGTGAACGTAGTTGTGTTGTATTTACTTGTTGTTGTAATGTTGTATTTACTTGTTTGTCGTATATTCAAATGCCTAATCAAGACAGAGCTTGTTAAAACACATTGTTTTCGCGATTCGGCGTTCGTATGTGAAACATCCATTTTTGCAACGCATTTGGTTCAGCAGAACTTCATTTTTGATTTTTTGTGAAATTAAAGCAAATTTCATCCTGTAATAATGACTGTGAAGGTTTTTAAATGTTCGAATTTAATTTGTTTTGAAAGCCAAGTTTTTTTGTCGCTTTTACAACATCAGCTTATTTAGTGTAGAAAAAAGAAAAGAAACAGATTTTACTATTTTCTGGAGCTTCCAAAATCTAGCCTGAAAACAGGCAAAGTTTTAATCGTATTTGTTAAACTTGACTTTGGAAAACGCTGATGCCATCAACGTAAAGGGATAGTAAAGACAGTAATATGATAGCAAAGTGTAAAGCAGTGGTTGCCAATTTTACTTTTGGACAAGAACACTAGAAACATAACTGCTTTTTCGAATTAATGAAACAAACAGAATTTAATTTCTACCTGGATGCGATAAACTGCTACAGTTGTAGTAAAAAAAAGATGTTAACTGACCCGTTAAAGACACGGAATAATAATCATTACAACACACCACACGTAAACTAGGTTTTGCAGAATTCTAATTTTGATAGCGCTGTAAAGCTTTTTCACCCATAAGCACTTTGCCGAAAGCTACCTAACCACGCGAGGCACACAACAAAACAATGGACGTGAGAGTTCTACAGGCAAAAATCCACGCAAAGAGCGCCGCTAAAACAAAACGCGCCTCAAGCAAAAAAACGCAAAAACTGCTTTGTAATAGTTTCAACTGGGCTGCTGCAAGGTACAGACCCTACGTTAACCGTGCAGTTAGTATTATGCTTACATGCATAAACAGTTCTTTGTCCTTAATTCTAATCAAGACCCATATAAAAAAACATATTTTTAAACAGCATCACATTGTTAAACAATAAGAATAAACATGTATTCACCTCTGTCCAGTGTAAAGAGATTCACTCTTGCAATTCCAATGTAGAAAGGACCTGTCAGAACTTCCTCTGCATTGTTACCAGCTTGATCTAATGCTGTACAAAATACCAGTTTATTAAATAAGAAACACAACTTTCCTACACTGCCTTGCCTTTCATATCAAGTAGATAGCTTTTATCGTTTATCCGCTATATTAACCACGCTTTTGTTGATGTTAAAACAAGTTTCCTAGTTTGAAAGTAACAATTAAGGTGTAGAACTTAGACAATGTATCAATTATTGCCGAATAATTACCTCGTGCAACACACAGGCTTTGTTGGCATAAAAATGAATCCAACACAAACGCTCAAGCTTACTTTAGTTCAATTTCAAGACTAGAGAGTAATGCCATCATTTCAACAAACTTCATTACTATGTTGAGCAACTCGAGTTGGTCATTGTAGCGCGCTTTGGGAAAAAATAGAAATCATTGACTTTCGGCGAAAACATAGAAACAAAATCACATAGCTTCACAAAAACATTAAAATTACATTGTTTTTTTTCTTTTCAAACCTAAGTTAGACTAATCCTTACACCCCTGCGATTTTATCACAATAATAAGTAGAATGAATACATTGAAACCTGATACAAAAAATTTCTATGGTCAGCTGTACAGCTTTTAAATTTTCACAAAAATTGTTTAACTACTGTTTAAAATTGATTTTGGGTTCTGCAATGTTGTTGTTCTGCTCTAAAGTTAAGCAACTGCATCGGTTGGGGTCTAAACCGACCTGTCCTGATTAGCAAAGGGTGTAAATGTGGCTGATTGAAGCTTGTCTTTTGCAAGTGCTGAAATGGTTTATGCCTCGTTACAACGACGGACTTCTCAGAATGTATGTGCTCAAAATTATCAACAGACAAGGATGGCAGAGCCATACAGTACGTATTGGGTTGCGCGTACCACAGGGGTCGGCGACCACTGGCACAAGTGCCATGTTTGGTGATTGTTCATGTTACGGCAGTGGTTCCTTTTTAATAAATTCCCCCCTTTGCCTATTTCAGAACTTTCCACTCCTTCCTTAATAGACAAGAAGTGACAAAAAGTAATGTTAAACAGTTTGGAACCACTGGCGAATAACTTTAACTTTACTATTAAGTGGAAATTCCTCCCGTTGACCCATTAAATTCCTTTCCGGTTGGGAACCACTATGTTAAGGAGTTTACGAATTCATATTTCAATAGATTTTGTGAGCCAAGTTGCGAGACCTCTTTGTTTTAAAGCAGTGGCACGCGAAGTCATTACTATTTTGACAAGTTTGTGATCTGGTACGTTGCGTTCAAAAATTTGCCGGCTCCTGTCTTACCACGCACCTCGTTACGAAGGGCGTAACGAATCACCGTTCACTACCTTTTGATCTTTTTCTGTTTTGGTGTTTCGCTGGCGATCCACTATTTGTAATCATGCCTGGTAATATTCCTATTCGTTTTTAAGTGGCGTGTGCCGTAAAAAGTAAATTAATCAACAAATTTACCGGGGAAGCTTGTCTAGTAGAATCAGCTCTTAAAAATCATGAACTCCATGCCACTCTAATTTGCTGCGTTGAAAAAAGTCAAGTTTAGCTGTATGAACAAAATTGTGCTTTATACTAAGAATAATTTAAAAAAGACTTTCTACACTTTAAACTGCCAACATTTGGCCTTTTTAGGCAAATAAAAACATGCTTGCAAAAACACATAAACAACATTGATAAAAAACAGAATTCTTAATATTTTGCATATTTGTGAAGTGTTTCAGTGCAACAAGGAATAATTAAGTAACAACAATATCAATTGCTCCTTTTCTGGTTGCTTGCAACTTTTCAAGGCAGTGTTCAATGCTTTCACGAATTTGATTGGTTTGTTGTGATTTAACCCACGAATTTAAATCTTTGACATTCTGGTAGCATTGCAGTGCTAGTGAAAAACACTCTTGTGCTTCTTGAATTTGCAACGTCTTTCGATAAACAGTAGCAAGATTGTAATTTAAAATATCATGGATTTCGAAATGTTCGTCCTGAGAATGGTCTTGCATGAAACCAAGGGCAACATTTATAGTGTTGGCTCTCAATTGAAAGTCCCCAATTAAACCGTGAGTCTCTTCAACGTAATGCAAGCCCCAGACGAACTGCAAATATCCAAACTTGTCGGTAAACTTGGGTAGGCTAATGATGTTGGATAGCATGTCGCACATCTCTTTGATTACGTGATGACGGATAATCCGTTTGTTTTGGGACTTTGAAAATAAATCAGATTTTTCCAACAAAACCTGACTTGTTTTATACATTTCTTCCACGCAGTTCCTAATTCCTTTTGCTGCAGTATCAGGACTTGTTTTTTGTGTGTAAAAACTTGCTGATATTTCGTACATCATAATGGCTTGATGATATTTTCTCTGTCTCCTATAAGTGTCAGCATGCGTTATTAAATCCTCTGCTGTGGTTTCGAGTTGACTTTTAATCAAATGCGTCAGTTGTATTTTTGTCGCGTTCGCTTCGTCGTAATTCAAATTCCGCAAAAATCTAACAAAATCTTCAATCAATTGATTGAAGTCATCGGCTCCCTCTGTATCAAAACGAATAAAACAAAATATAGTTAATCGCAATCATAGTGCAGAGTTTTAGGCTGATTTGGCAAATTAACTAAAAGTTGTGTCTTTATGGCACGCCCGCCACAAAGTCCGCTCCACTGCAGTAAATTAATGCACAAGTTTTGTGCTAAACCTAGATCACATAAAACTCGATATTGGTGGCCAAAACAACAAACAGTCTTTCGGAATTTATTATATTCTTGCGATTTGGTGTAACATATATCTAATCTTTCCGACCATAGTTTATTGCTGGCGGGCGGTGGTCGTACTTAATGGTGCTGAGAATAACTCGGATGTTAACAACATACTTGGCTCCAAAACTGCTGCAGGTCTGTTGTTTCTCTCTGCTTGTTTCTGTCCAGTTGAACACCTTTCCGCGCTGACTGGTGTCAAGTCATGAGATGTTCCTGGTATTTCCGATCCATTAACAGTTGAAACATGTTGTAAAACTGTAATTTTGTACGGGAAATCGAATCATCAAAAACGCAAACATAATTACTGTTTTTAAGCTTGCAAATAAATGCACGAATACCCTTTTTGAAGCCAATTTGTTTGACAAGATGCTTCGCTCCGTTTGACGATTTTACACGTTTGCTGGGGTTTTCAAGGTCATTCGACTGTTGTGGGTTATCGAAGCCTTCTCCATCGCGTGCTAGAAAAAAGCAAAGAGTGCCCAATAACTGCGCGTCGCATATTGCGAAAGTTATAAAATCTTTTAGAATACTTCAATTATTTAGACAACTTGTCCAAAACGAAGACATACCTCGACGTAATTTTACTAATGCTTTCTCTTTGTCTGCCACCTTTGAAGAGCTGATTAGTTGACTGACATTTGTCATTGCTGCTGGTTGCATGGTATGAGCTAATTCACCATCTCCGTTTGTGAGTTGGTCATTGCTCGATACTTGTTGGCTTTCAGCAGCAAGTTGGCCATCTGTAGTTGCTGTTAGTAACCCGTTATCGGGTGAACGTACTTCCGACACTGATTGCATCGCGTCGATTGGTTGGTCAACTCTAGTTGCTGGTTGTATTTCGTTGATCTGCTGACCATCGGTAATTACTCCTGGTTGCATTTCGTTGGCTGCTGGTTGCTTTGCGTCAATTTGTTGACCATCACCAGCTTCTGGTTGCACTTCGTTGGCTGCTGGTTGCATTGCGTCAATTTGTTGACCATCACCAGCTTCTGGTTGCACTTCGTTGGCTGCTGTTTGCATTCCGTCAATTTGTTGACCATCACCAGCTTCTGGTTGCACTTCGTTGACTGCTGGTTGCATTGCGTCGATTTGTTGACCATCACCAGCTTCTGGTTGCACTTCGTTGGCTGCTGTTTGCATTCCGTCAATTTGCTGACCATCACCAGCTTCTGGTTGCATTTGGTTGGTGAATGGACTGTCTTAGAACGTAGTTTAAATTGTTAAAAATTTGTCTTAAATTTTGATACAACGAGCATTATAACATACATATAAACTGCAGTGTCGTGATATCGACTCTAGTACTGCCAGAAAATAACTAAATTAAGGATATTTGGGCGTGTTAGATGCATTTGTAAAGGAAACGTGCCGTTGCCAAACTGTGCAGAAGATGCGACCTGACTTTAGACCCAGGTAGAAATGCGGTTTACAAGCTAATAACAAATGAAGGTATTTTAATAATGGTGATGGAAAACCGACTGTTTAAAATACCTGGAAAATTTCTTAAGTGCGTTGAAAACCGCTGAAGGGAAACGAATTGATTCTGGCCAGTTGAAATTCTTCTGTTTAACTGCATCTGTCTTATAGAATTTGTCACTTGTTGTTGAACTTCTGAAGTTTGTTGTTGGTCAAGCAGTCCCTGTAGTTTGTCGTTGATTTCGTTTATATCTGGTCGTTTCGATGGATCCTGATCCCAACATCTCTTCATCAGTGTTTCGAGTTGCTCCACAATTTCTCTCTCGTTGTTGTTCAATGTAGATTTTATGTCAACAAGTACATCACAGTCTGGCCTGGCACCATTAACAATGGCGTTTGTTAATGCCACCTCGCTCATTGCAGGGTATGGAGCTTGCCGAGTAAGAACCATATAGACCAGAAGAGCAAAACTGTAAACGTCATGTTCTTTTCGCGGCCTCATGGTAATATTTTTCAACTTTTCTGGTGCTGTGTAAATCAATGTAAACTGGACTTCCCTGTTTCGGCTCGCAGACCCAACTGAAGTTAAGCCAGTGGCCGCAACCAGCTCAGCACTTCCAAAATCGCCCACTTTGGCATGCAAGTCCTCTGTTAATAAGATGTTTTCTGGTTTCAAGTCCCCGTGAACCAAATGTTTTCCGGGCAAGTTGTGAATAAACCCAATTCCCTTTGCGATTTCAGCAAGAATTCGAAGCCGAAGAGCCCATTCAATCTGGACCACATGTCGCATGAGGAATTGTCTGAGGTTTCCACCTTTGTAGCATTCCATGACAATGCCCATTGCACGAAACCATTTGACCCAGCCGTACATTTGAACAATGTTGTCATGATGGGCTTTTTGCAAGTTACCTATTTCGGCCACGATCCTGCAAAATAT
>QXVZ01033138.1:0-10202 GCA_008931825.1 Phallusia fumigata
GTCAGTTACAGTTGTGGAGTTGTTTGTGATGGGTCGTAAGCAAACAGTTGGAACTAACAGAGTTATGAATGCCATGTGTGGCACAGAAAGTGTGAACGTTTGTTCAATGTAAAGTAGTCACAAACTGTTTGAGGTTTTGTTTTTGACGCTACAAGAGAATTTTAAAACATGTTTAAATATTTTCGGTTTACTTTCCAAGGCGACTTTAAAGATTTCCTTGCGAAGTTCGGCGACAATTGCTTGAAGTTGGCTGAAATCCGAGACATTGAAAACTCTCAGCGTGCTGTTTCCGCCGTTTGCGATGATCTAAAGACATTGAATGCGAATTCAAAGCTCCAATAGTTTGTCAATTTATATTGGAAACAGGCACAGGAAAGTAATCACTTTAAGAGTTTTCCAATGGAGTATAACTAAATTTGTTTCAGAGGTAATTTATAAAACTGAAACGAACAACACAAGCGGAATAAGATATTGACAACTTCCTGCCACAGTCAACCAAGACCTGGAAATTGTACTATGTATTATTTGCTTTTAAGCCTATATTAAGATATTTGTGTTTTAGCTTGGTATGCAAAATGTCAAAGACCAAAGAGTGTCTTGTTATTTTGCTTGCTTGATCCTACTAGCTGTTGCTTAAACATTTTTTTTACGATTTTCAACCGCTAAACATTAAGCTCCCTGACCACTTTAAATTATATCTAAATCCAATACAGCTTTAAGATTGCTAGTGGCATCTAGTTTAACAGCTATGGTGTACGTTAGCATACAAACCTCACCTTCAACTCATTTTGATCAATGTCATCTCCAACACCGACCGCAAATGTTGTGATTCCCATGGAACGAACGTAGCCAGATGATGAATTTATGAGATGGTTATCAGTTGATCTGAAGCAATAATTACCTTTTAAGTCCCCAAGTACTGATATCATGGCTTTTATTAGGTAGCGTAGTTAGTGGGTCATTGGCGACTCTCATAATTCCAGGGCCACGCAGATTAATAGATTAGCTAAATCGATTCATTAGTTAAAATTAAATTAATCTCTGGCCATGCTAAAACAGCCATGCGTTGTAATTTTCCACAGTTTTATTTAGAGTATCTGCCGTGCCAAACTTTATTCAAATGATCCCTACTGATATTTTAGTTTGTACATACATTTATGGGGAATTACAATCCTTATAGATTAGAAATGTGAAACGCCCGGTTTAATTATTACTGTGTGTGTATCAGAGGCACAGCACAAATCCTTAGTCTCTTTGTAAAAGTAAAGCGTGTACTGTTGATATGCTATCAAGATGTTCCGGAAAAGATTATCAATATTAATAAAGACAAAAAATCTGCGGCAAAATTGATTAGACATTGCAATGTTTACTGTATTTTTACTAAACGGTGTTATCAGTTATGATAGCAAGACAAACATTGTACATGATGTCATGACTTTCATTACTTTAAGAAAACTCTTACTTACTTTCCGTCTGTGAGTAATATCATGATTTGGGATGTATCCGAGTTTCCGTATCGCCAAGAACCCTGAAAATCTCGCACTGTTTTGTTCAATGCATGGGCAGTGAAAGTTTTGGAGCCAAACAACTGCAATTTTTTCACTTTGTCCTGTAAGCCAAGCAGAAGAGTGAATTAGATTAGGCCAAACCTTTTCCTTGTCGGTACCCTTAACTTTTTCCTTGTCA
Source organism: Phallusia fumigata (assembly GCA_008931825.1). Classification (NCBI taxonomy): domain Eukaryota; kingdom Metazoa; phylum Chordata; class Ascidiacea; order Phlebobranchia; family Ascidiidae; genus Phallusia; species Phallusia fumigata. The sequence goes on from QXVZ01033138.1 coordinate 1,687, forward strand.
GAAATTACCAACCAGATCCCTTCTGTAATTTATCATACAATCATCACGGAAACTTTCTCAATAAGCGATACACATGTAAAATATCTGTATAACTAACCCTTACGATTCAGCATATTTGTACCCTCAAACCCCCTGCTTAAGAACCTTGTCTAGGGCGTTTCGCTCAATTTGCTGGTTGATGAGCAAACTTCAGGGAGGCTTTTATGGAAAAACCATATCTTACTTGGCACGTTGTGTGTTAAAAGTCAAGTGATAATGCAGTGATGATGCAGCTGATAAATACAGATACCCACTTAATACGAAAATAACAAATACTTGCGCAATGCAAGCAAGTACCCGTTTCTTATCGAGATTATTTAAAACCGAGAAATGTGTGTTTTAAGTGTTAACTATTTGCAACACACAATAAAACTACTTCCGTGCACACTCTAAACGAGTATTTTACCGACTCTGTTGCGCGTTCATACAACGGGCGGGGAACTCATTTCGGGAAGTTCGTTTGGTTTTTGTCTCCTTCTAAACTCCTCTATACAGTTGTCGCATTTTAAAGCAGGAAGTTTGCCTAATATGTACTTTGGGCAGCAAGTGTTTTTTTCGTTCATTGTGATTCAATTTCGGCACCGACTTGATATGACGAACCGTATTTATCAGGAAGTCTTAAAAGAATGGTTGCGTTCTGATATTCGTGCTGGTATATTTTGGTTTCGGGGTATACGTAACCGCTGTGTTTGCCTCCGACAAAATCATTTGGTTGCGTTTTGCTCATACGTACGTTGAAACATTTGTGAGTTTTGCATTCTCCAAGTTCCACTTCGGTTGAAATCTGACTAACTTTTTCGCTGTAAATAAAACAATTACCTCTGATTTAAAATTCATTTAGTTATTGACAAAACCTGTCAAAATAAGTGGAAAGACAAAAAATAACGCGAATTTTGTGTAAACTTCATTGTCAAGGTGAGATACGGATATTTGTTGATTGTCAAAATGCACCTAAAAATAATAACATTATCTATAGTTGGTTTGGGCCAAATTGTCAAACATAATTAAACCTTCCAGGTTGCCTCAAATCAACGATACCAACCTCGCAAATGATGCCAAGGATAATAACAAATACAAACAACTTATTCAGCCCGCCAACGTAACAAGCAACCGAACAGTTTAATAATATTATGCATGTTGCTATCATGACAGTTCAGTTTTACAAACTAAAAATCGAAACTTTCAAGTACCTGTGATAGGAATATTGGACAACACCAACTTGATCATATCCAGACTCAATGTCAAAGTACGAAGCCATGTTAATGGTCCAGTTTTTGACAACTGCAAAATTATCCCCGATAGAACCCGACCCGTCAAGAACGAACATGATGTCCAATTGATTGGCGCAACCTATCAATAAAAAATACGTTGTCAAATTTTCATGCAAGAACCGAGACGGAAACTTGTGTGAGGTGGGGGAAAGTGAGTGCGTCACGTTACGTCACAATGCCTGTGACGTATTTTGTTTGGTAAACTTTCAAGCGAGCCACACATGAAGTATGTTTGCACATAACAAACGGAAGTATCAAATTTGAACTTCGTATACTTCTTGACATACATATTACGTTAAATCAGTGGTTCCCAACCTGATTGTGGCCGCGTACCACCTGGAGGTAAAAATATAAATAGAATAATATAAATGCAACGAAGAACGCACGTTTAGTTAATGCGTGAGAGGTGCTCAAGTACCACATGGAATGACTTTGCGTGCCACTGATTGGGAAAAAAACTGCGTTAAAAATTCGTTTTGGAATTAGTCAGGAAAACAAATAGCCCTTTCAGAGGCAAACCCGTGACAAACGCGGAAAAGGAAGTCTAAGTCTTCACCTGTTTTACTGGTCCTGGGGTCAGGAGTCCAACTTCTCCCGGTGTCAAAACTTCGATAACAAAACCCCTGATTGTGATTCGCCCCCGTACATTCTTGGGTTCGTGTTGCAGAGCACGCCTGTAAACCGCAAGACACTGATCACTTACATGCGCAAACTTTGTATTGGCCGTTAAAATGTCACCATCCATATCAAATTGCAAACGAGGAGGCCAAAGCTGATTGGCGTATGCAGAAAATTAAATTTTCTACAAGCAATTCGCTTCCAAAACAAATCAGGAAATAGGTCTACTTGAAATTAGATGCCAAATGCGAATTGCTGAACTGCTGCGTTCGTTAGGAAGTCAAAACATTTAATCAAGTTGTTCAAATGTGCGCCTATAAAAAATTTAGACGATTTTGGTAATATTTAGCAATGTGCATCACAAACATTGTTGTTTCTACATTTTCTGCGATAANTGTCAAACATAATTAAACCTTCCAGGTTGCTTAAAATCAACGATACCAACCTCGCAAATGATGCCAAGGATAATAACAATTACAAACAACTTATTCAGCCCGCCAACGTAACAAGCAACCGAACAGTTTAATAATATTATGCATGTTGCTGCCGGGACTGTTCAATATTACAAACTAAAAACTGAAACTTCCATGTACCTGTGATAGGAATATTGGACNATAATATTATGCATGTTGCTGCCGGGACTGTTCAATATTACAAACTAAAAACTGAAACTTCCATGTACCTGTGATAGGAATATTGGACAACTCCAACTTGATCATATCCAGACTCAATGTCAAAGTACGAAGCCATGTTAATGGTCCAGTTTTTAACAACTGCAAAATTATCCCCGATAGAACCCGACCCGTCAAGAACGAACATGATGTCCAATTGATTGGCGCAACCTATCAATAAAAAATACGTTGTCAAATTTTCATACAAGGACCGAGACGGAAACTTGTGTGAGGTGGGGGAAAGTGAGTGCGTCACGTTACGTCACAATGCCTGTGACGTATTTTGTTTAGTAAACTTTCAAGCGAGCCACACATGAAATATGTTTGCACATAACAAACGGAAGTATCAAGTTTGAACTTCGTATACTTCTTGACATACATATTACGTTAAATCAGTGGTTCCCAACCTGATTGTGGCCGCGTACCACCTGGAGGTAATAATATAGATAGAATAATGTAAAGGCAACGAAGAACGCACGTTTAGTACTGCGTGATAGGTGCTCAAGTACCACATGGAATGACTTTGCGTACCACGGGTTGGGAAAAACTGCGTTAAAAATTCGTTTTGGAATTAGTCAGGAAAACAAATAGCCCTTTCAGAGGCTAACCCGTGACAAACGCGGAAAAGGAAGTCTAAGTCTTCACCTGTTTTACTGGTCCGGGGGTCAGGAGTCCAACTTCTACCGGTGTCAAAACTTCGATAACAAAACCCCTGATTGTGATTCGCCCCCGTACATTCTTGGGTTCGTGTTGCAGAGCATGCCTGTAAACCGCAAGACACTGATCATTTACATGCGCAAACTTTGTATTGACCGTTAAAATGTCACCATCCATATTAAATTGCAAACGAGGAGGCCAAAGCTGATTGGCGTATGCAGAAAATTAAATTTTCTACAAGCAAGTCGCTTCCAAAACAAATCAGGAAATAGGTCGACTTGAAATTAGATGCCAAATGCGAATTGCTGAACTGCTGCGTTCATTAGGAAGTCAAAACATTTAATCAAGTTGTTCAAATGTGCGCCTATAAAAAATTTAGACGATTTTGGTAATATTTAGCAATGTGCATCACAAACATTGTTGTTTCTACATTTTCTGCGATAAGCAGCTGTCATCTCTTTGCATCATTTCCCTCATTTGTTTTTCACAAGAATCAATCAAACAACATTTGCAGCTTGTCGCTGTTCTTATGGCCTCCTATTGCAATGATTCACAATGAATAATACGTAAATGAATTTGGCACATCAATGTAATACATTGGGCAATTCAATTACTCACAGTCAGATGTCCCAATGGTGAATCCGAAAGACTTAAACCAAACGAATCTCCAGGTTTGGCTTGAGGAGGGGGGATGGTGGCACAAGACGACTCGGTTTTGTTCAACAAGGTCGCAAAGTCGCACACAGAGATTCTGCCTGTTCATGTTGTAAACAAGTAGCAGTTGTCTATAAACCGTGCCAAGGGAAATATTAATCACGCCACGAGCTGTGGTAAATATATCACTGTCGTGTTTTTGAATTAGTGCTTGGTTAAGACGTTTTGAAATAAGTCACTCATTGTTGAAACAAGAAATGAATGTTTGATACCTGTCACTGAACCATAATAGAGCTGAAGCTTACAGCACACTCAAATCAGCCTGTGTAATGCTTATTGCATCATCAGTCCTTACTAATTTGGAATCGTCTGTTTTAAACACCCGTGGTNATTAATCACGCCACGAGCTGTGGTAAATATACCACGGTCGTGTTTTTGAATTAGTGCTTGGTTAAGACGTTTTGAAAAAAGTCACTCATTGTTGAAACAAGAAATGAATGTTTGATACCTGTCACTGAACCATAACAGAGCTGAATCTTACAGCACACTCAAACCAGCCTGTGTAATGCTTATTGCATCATCAGTTCTTACTAATTTGGAATCGTCTGTATTAAACACCCGTGGTTCAGGACGATATGTGCACTAATGTACTGTCACCAAACTTTTTACAATATTAACATTGAATTTACAGTTGTTTGTATGCGAGAAAACTGCCAATAACAAAAGCTTTTGGGTTTTGGAGTGCGTCTGTTAACTCTATCAACAAGACGTCACGCGTTTTGCGTCATTGTCAGGTCATTAAGAGTTTCTCGTGGAGCTTTCAAAGGTTGTAATCGATCGCACCACATGGGTTATTACCACCACGGAATAATTAGAAACTTTTTTTTACCTGTTGCCTCGTCATTCTTACCATCCCCGCTTCCAGTTGAATTCATATCGCTCGGCGCTTTCGGTTGACCTACTACTAATCTGTAATACCAAAATAATTGTTTGTATGTATGTTACATTCATATAAGTCTACTTTGATGAATTAGGATTTTGATACCTGTTTTCAAAAGCAATATTCATTGAAAAAAAGCACAAAGTTCTTAAACTTTAAACGGCTCTAGACTTCAAAATGGAATTACTTTGGAACAGAGAAATAACCTTATTTCCATCAAAACGGACCAACATGCGATATGTTGGGATTTGGTGTTGAACAGCAACGTGACGACATGTATTTAAAACAACATTTTAACTTACTTGTTTTCTCCCAATGCGATTTGCTGTCCATAAAACGTCGAAGACAAGTTGGGCTTTGGTTTGTTTGTGAGAAATCGCATAGCGTCAGGATTTACAGTAAAAAAGGCCCAACTCACTTGTACTGACAACACACCGACAAAGAAAAGTCGGAGCAAGCTTAATCTGCACATTTCTCTTTTTCCTTCACTAATTAGTATTTATTTTTCCTTGAACTGAAGATATTGAACATTGGAAAGTTAGCCTAATTTTTAACATATAAAAGTAAAGATTTTGGCTGAAACAACACAAAACATATGGGAAACTACCTTTTGCCTTACATCGTAGTTTTACATTGAAACCCTGTACCAACTGTTTTGCTCTGCTGTTTCGCTTGCGACTCTCGAAATCAATCTGACGCTGCTGACAACACCAAGTGCCTGGCATTGTTTTGGTAACTATTCGCCTAAAAGCGGAAGAGCGTAATCTGTGTTGCAAATAGTTCGGGGCGGCAGAAATAGGTGTGAATTTCCGCGTATGACGCACTGATTCTCTAGAACGTGTTTGCCCTTTCGTGCACACGGACACACAGACACACATATAGACACACAGACACTCGTACACACCGACACACGGGCACTTATACACACATACACACAAATAGATACATAGACACTCGTGCATACAGACAGACAGGTACACTTGTACATACAGACACACGGACACACTCATACACACAGAAACACACACTATAAAAACAGGCATTCGTATTCACAGATGTACGGGGACATCGACATTAACGGACCCTAGAACATGCTGACTCACAGCGACAAACAACAGCGGACATACGAACACACACATAAACACACAACACACTTACTTTTGCGGAATTCATTGAAAATCCCATCTCTCCCAGTTGCAAGCGAAATGATGAAGTCTTGGTGTTGGTACCACCTAAAAAACTAGTGGTGAAAAGAGAACGTGTAAGTGTGTAATATTTAATCTATGTTTACCTTCTAAAGCCACTGTTAGAATGGCAGCCTTCAGCTGTCCTACAATCTTCGCTAGGTCACTGAACTCTGCTACAGTAAAAACGTTTTTCTTTGAATTTTGGTTTCCGGTAGCAATCGTCTAACAAAAAAATTTCTTGTTAAAATCTACAAAATGCTGTTGATGGATTTAATTTCCAACTGTGGTGTGCCTTGTTTTCATGAATGTGCGATATACGCACAATGAGTCCACCGTCAAGTCGCCGTTTTGGTGCATCATTTTTAATACATTTTTTTCAATATTTCGTAAGTTTATGACCTTTTTGGTCAACATATCGGGTTCCACTAGATCGGAGCTATGTCGCTTAAGTTTCCTTAAGTTTACCATAAAAACACAAGAGACCAAGACAGGATGCGAACAACACAGCCGGGCGAACTATTCAGTCACCTTGGCGGTTTTTTTCGCTTTTTTGCAAGGTGACGCTAGGCATGGATCTTATCTCCCACTTATTTGTTTTGCTTAAATAGATACAAACGTTATACCGTTTAAATCACTAATTTACGAACAACGCGTCACTCCCACACGCCAAAATTACTCCACAATGCGCCGTCTGGCGGATATGCTAAACCGGTCTTACCCGAAGCTCAGACTCGTTGTAATTTCCAACTCCCACAGCAAAAGTGGTGATTCCCCGGGATCTGACGTAGTTGGCAGTTTGTGGAAGCATCTTGCCATCCGATGAGCTAACGACGAAAGTAATGTTAGAGAGATTTAAGTCTTATGCGGTAGTATTAGGTTGTTGTGGATGTTTTATCTCTTTCAATGAATTATTAGGCTTGTAAGGCGATGTGAAATGCCGATTCTAAAACATTGCGTCATAATCATTAAATTACATATGCTCTTGTGCCCTTTTCTGCTGTGCACAAAACATTGCACAATCTGTTACTTACAAATTTGTGCCGGCAAAACAAATACATGTTCAGTAACTTACTGTTAGAAGTATATTAAAGTATCGTGTCGTTTAAGTTCAGAACTTTCAGAAGCATCTCATGAAACCCTCTACCAACAGCGGTCACTTAAACGCCTTGTAGGTTGTTGTCGGACCGCTTAAGTTTCAGCAAAAGGGATATAGGGCATTTTTAATCACTTTAGTGCCCAAACCATTATAAATCATAAATATTTGATCTTTTGTTTGTTTGCTAGGCTATGGTTGTTTTTCTGCCAACAGAGATAAACAAGAAACAACATAAATTAAACTGACATATTACCAAAGTTCTTCACCTAATTATTGACTTCTAAAAAAAGATAGTCGCCAATTGACGTGTGTAACTTACTGTCCATCAGTGAGTAGAATCAAAACTTTGGACGTAGTTGCTTGTCTGAATCGATCCGAAGATTCAAAATCTTTCACCGTCTTGTTTAGCGCATGCGCAGTGTACGTAGTGTAATTGAACTGGCTAATAGCTTCAACCTTTTTCTGCAAGAAGAGATTGATCACGTTTTAGTCGGGGAGTTCCCCAAACTCGTCATACCTTTACGTTGCGAAATCTATTTTTAAAATAACTTCTACGTCTCGTGCTCGTCTAGTTGTATTCGAGGAAATCCGTTGTTTTGTGGTAAACAGCGTCAATATTCTAGGAAAAGGCCACAGGTTCGACAGAGGCGGTTACCCCGTAAGCATGCTCGGGACAATGACTTTACTGCCTTGTTTGGAAAGTTCGTTTTTCTTAATGTAATGACTCACAACATTTTTTAAACATTGGCAGACAGAAAAATGTGAGGCGGGTGAAAGTTTTTATTTTCTATGCCTCTAAATATGATCTGAATCAAAATTTTACTCTTACATCAAAACAGGCCCGAGTTCGACATGATCCAAGTTGTACTTCGGTTTTAATGTACTTCTGCCTCGTCCTGTAAATGGAAATTATTTCTTTTTTGAAGTTGGGTACACGCACACCATAGTACGATAAAAACTGAGAACATTTTTAATCAGAAATCTTCCCTAAAGATCTTCAATAACTTTAAGTGCAACTCTATTGCGGAACGTAAAATACATATTTGGTTTTTCATTGTTCTAGCAGCAAATTTCACATTTTTGCCATATTTTATCTAACTTCTACACTGTACACATGATAAAGAGTTAAAAATGTTGGAAACACGAAGTGCCTAGACAAGAAATTTTCTTTCTGAACCAGAATCTGTTTACTTTCTTGCAAGGTGACAAATTTCTTACACGTCTTTTTATGAATGAATTTACCTGTCGGAAAAATGATGCGAATACTGGACAACTCCGATTCTTGCGAACCCCGACTCCGTACTGAAGTAAGACGCCATAGTTTTCGTCCATCGCTTTACCAGAGTAAAGTTACTTGGTGTAATGGAACCCGAGCCGTCCAGC
>QXVZ01033144.1:0-12382 GCA_008931825.1 Phallusia fumigata
AAACCATAAATTGGCGTGAATATTGAAATACCCCAAATTTTGAAACCAAAGCGAAGCTCGTTCTTGGTGTTTTGGCCCCCCCCCCCCCCCCTCGTCACCCAGCTTCGTCACAGATGACGTAGAAGCTTGGGAATCAGCCTGTATGGTCGATTTCCCGAGCAATGGCGTCAGTTTGTGATGGAGCTTGTTGGCGAGTCGAGTTGGCTTCTGGATCGGTGCTGGGCCTTGTGCTCGGCACCGTTCCTTTCTCGTGCAAAGTCGAGTAGTTTGACGCTGCACAGTGCGCCGTCTTGGGGCAGCAACAATCATTCATATCTACACACGTCAACAAGTAGTGTGGAAACTTATCTCGTAAAAATAAAAAATCGACAAGTTTTTGTTTCGATTTTTTATGTATTGATGTAAGAAAGTTAAACAACACGAAAGAAGTCTTTCGAATTCCCCCAAACCGCTAGACGGCGCAAGTGCGCGAGCAACAGCTCCAACACTTGCGTCTTCTAGAGCAAGAGAGGCCCAATGCCAGAGCACAAGGCTCCAGCACTGCGGCCTCCCTCGCCCGAGAGGAGCAGAGCTGCACAAAGCTTACCAGCAGGCGAACGTACTTGCGCAAACCACGCTTCACGTCACTGCCAAGCAAAGTGCAAAGCACTCGCAAACCAATGACGCGTCACGCTCGCTGCACAAGACGACACCTGCAAAAGCTTGATGTTAACGATGAGAGAGTCCTCTTATATTCGGCATAAAACTTTCTGTTTGTGGTGTTTGAAATTCGTCACACCGGAACGTAAATGTAACGTCCACGTTGGCAAAAAAATAAATACATCGACAAGATTGTGAGATAATAAGGCGTTGAGAAAGATCAAAGCCTTTCGGAATTCCGCAACCGTTAGACGGCGCAAGAGAAGCCCATTGCTGAAACGCGCTCAAGGCCCCAGCACTGCGCCCTCCCTTGTCCGAGATGAGCAGAGCTTGAACAAGCTAACCATCAAGCGAGCGTACTTGCGCAAACCACGCTCCACGTCACTGCTTAGTTAAGTGCAAAGCCAACGTCACGCTCGCTTCAGCAAGAAATCACCTGCAAACGCTCCACTAAAGCGAAAAAAGCGCCTATTTGATTTCTTCCAAAATACTTAACGTTTGTGGTGTTTAAAAGTGTTTTTATGTAACGTGCATATAACGTACTTTATGTTAGTTAACAAATGTAAACGACCCACGCGGCGCCATGACGCAGTAGATCGGGCAGTTTCATTGTGCTCTGGCGGCCGTCTAGCGGATGAAGTGGAACTCGTTATTCAGCGACGAGCTGCAGCAAACGACCAAGCGAGCAAGCCAAACGTTCGCAAACTAAAAGCATTTTCCCGAAGTTGCGCAGCCTGTGTAAGGTGGATTTCGATCAACTCTTTTCGGTGAAACTCCTTTCGTTTGTGGGTTTTGGTTCTTCACATCTGACCGCACTGTTTTAGCGATTCAGACAAACCCCGTTATTTTATTTTACCGATGTGTCTACGTCAGTTTTTGGAGACTGCCTTGCCAATCTCATGCTTAATATCGCAAATTAGTGTTAAACTATGCTTACCTGACCGACGCATAGAGAGGGTTAAATTTATCCGGGAACCTACGTGATAAGTATCTGTAAATAATAATATTTTGAAAACTTAAATCTTTCCCACTCATATATCTCTTGTCAACCCACGAAGATACGCAAGCAACATTGTTGTATTCGAACGCAGCAAAAACTGTCACAGGACTGATTTCGTAGCATTGGCAAAAGTCGAAAGGAAACTGCTTGAAAACTTGCAAATATGAAGTATGGGGAGATGACGTCAGCGAGAGAGAAAGAGAGAAAAGAGGGAAGACGAACAGTGCACGTGAGACAATAAATAAAAGACGGCTGTACGAACATGGCACGCAGAATAAGGAGGGGTTGCATAAAAGACTGAAATCACACACGGTTGCGACGGCATGCGTGAAATACAACATCAACTGCATTCAATCAACCAGCATTGAAACGATCCCGAAACACAACTGACGCTTGTCGCTTCGATCAAAGTTATTCGCTTGACGCCGCTTGATATTGCACCGCGGAGTGACAATTACAAAACGGTCGAAATTGCACAAAGTGTCACGGCATCAGCAGAGTTGTCATGGTGGCGGTTTCCGTCAACGTTAACGTCATGTACACGTCCACGCAAAAACGCGGCCCTCTTCATCTCCGACGTACAGCTTTTGTTGGTCTCTAAAGTTTATGTTGGGTTAAACTTTGAAAAATAGTTACACTACAACTGCTGTTACTAAAAGAAATTTGCCAAAAACCACAAAGTGAATAATTTACAAGCTAGGAAAGACTAGTAAGTGATGAGATTTAAACTAATCACCAAAGCTTCTCCATAATCAGAAAAATACAAATTTATGATGTCTCTTAGTTACCTTGACGATGTGATGCTAGTGACTTTCGGAAATGCTGTGTTGTGACTGGAAAAATTACCGAATCTTGACGCTTCCAGCTTGCCTTTCAACACAAGCTGTTGTTTCCATATGTAGCCTGTGCAATTAAATCATTAAAGCATGTTTAAAGATTTTAATCTTTTCATTTTACCACACTATTTTGTTTACATAATTCATCCATTTATGTCGAAGGTAAACATTTGAGTAATATGAGAATAAAATAAGTTACAATTCCTAACACTAAAAAAAAAATTTGTACAAAACCAATTGAGCAATGTTTACCTGTAGTTGTGGGTTTCGAAGCAGGAGCAACTTCTAAACTTTGCACTGAAGTATCTTCAACCACCTCAACCTTAGCCACGTCACTCCATGGCAGCTCTGTGACGTCATCGATTGACGTCAGAGACACGGTGTCGGCGTTGGCCTGCATCAAGCCAGTTACTTGGTGCTTTAGGTTAAAAACGACGTTTTCATACTGAAAGGTGAGAAAATTTACATTATACCTGAGTGTTAGAGTTAAGTGTTAGCCCTTGATCTGTATAGGCAAATATAGCTGTAAATAAACACCACAAAATAACATCACAACAAGGTATGAATACTTCATCAGGGTTTTAACCTAAAGCTGAACATCAATTAAAGATCAGCAAAGACCTAAAAAAGTCTTGAAATGTTTTAGATTATTCTCCAAATATTTTTGTTCAAAATTGAAATGTATTCTTATAACAGGGAGAGGTCTGTAGATGTAATTTGCCAAATCTCAACCTATTAAGCCAGAAACTTTTCTCTTTAATCAACTTTTTTCCAGAAATCAATAGATTACATCTAGTAATTAATTGTTGCTTCAAAAAGACTCATTTGACCTGATAAAGCAACAGAATAAGCAGAAGTATTTACACTCATGTTTTTGCTGAATTTAGCTGAACAGGGACGTTAGGACCAGGCATTTTTAACCTCTCTATTTGTTTTAAGATGTCAAAAACAAACAATAGAGCTTTGTAGTCATCATAGGTAGTAATGAAGTTGCTTATCAATTCATCCAGGTTATAAAATTTTATTGTAAAGCCTGCAACATTATCAAAAGCTTTAATAGACTCAGCAGACATAGATGATGCCAAAATCAGCCTCAAGACATTTCACAAAATTATCCATGACATGCATGTTGAATTAGTATCACACTGCACCATTTTCCTAACCACATTTGTTTGCATCTGCACGTTTAACGGGATATTAAATAATAACGCCAAACAGACACAACAAGTAATGGGAGTATCGCCACAAAGTAGGATTTTCTGCAGCATCAGCAAAAATTTATATGCTTTGTTGAACGTGCAACTCGTTTTAGTTGTGGTGTCAGGGCGAAAAATAGAAGTTGGCTTACTGGCTAAGGCCTTTTACTTTAATGTTCTTACAACCTTCACACATAACTGTGGCGACCATGTTGTTTAGACGTTTAAAGGACAATCACCCTCGGTTGTACTTATGTCACCAAATATTTACAAAACTTTCCATTTGTGATACTTGCAAGCATGTGGTTGTTCACAAATAGCTTTAATCTTTTGGGGACAGCAGAAGGCTACAGGGTCAAATGAAACAGATGGCACAAATCAAAGATCTGCCAGCTGTGAAAGTTTCATCCAAATCCACCGAACATTTCATGCAAAATGACATGGACAAGCTGCAGGCTACGAAAAAAAAACAAGAACAAACAGAGTGAAAACCATACAAGTCCCCTTCAGGATAAGGGTTTATATTTCTAATTTTATTCAGAACCAAGTACTAGTTGTGTACTTACAGTGTTTAATTAAAGATAAAGAATGCACCTTACTTGATCTTGTCAGGCAGGAGGTTTAAGCTTGATTCCTGTAGTTGATTGGTGAAATTAAACCTTCGGAGGCATATGTGATAGTTTGCTTGATAGCCAGATCAGTGATGGTTAATCTGACTTATGTGACTGTTTATGATGCAGAAAGGTTGGTGGTGGCTCAGCTTGTTTGTCACATAAATTTTGTAGCAATGTCAATAGATGAAGAAAACCTGTCATTTAAAAAAAGATTGCTGTTTTTGATCACATACTTGCAGCTGCTGATGTTAATCAAATGCATCAATTAGTTTCGACAAATATCCATATTGTGCAGTTTTAACACTTTTCACAAATGGGCGGGTAAAGTTATTTTCCTATTGTTGACCATTTAAGTTTATGCATTGTTTGACAAATATTTCACATAACACAGTGCGATTAGTAGACATCATTTGCCAATTCCGGACCAAGGCCTCCTCCTTAAAAAGCCAATCCCAGATATTGGAAATTACATCTACTAATTTATTGGTAGTTTAACTTTGAGAAATTTCAACAGAAGTTATATTGGGATCGCTCCTCAATTTATCCAGGTTGTAAAACTTTGATTTGAACTTTGCAGCGTCATCATAAGTTACTTGTTTGGAGCACAATAAGTATCTTAAACAGCATCAGAATATTTCACAGATTTAACCACGACTTACATTTTTCCCAAATTTATCTGATTAAACTAAGCAGGGTTTGGAGTTTTCTCATTTGAAAAGAAACAACAACATGTATCATTTTTAATTTACAGACTATTATCATGAAAAACCCACAGATTCAATGTGAAAGTGTACACAAACAGTAAAGATAAAATGATTAGAATTAAATTTTCCACAATCCCAACTCAGGTAAAACGACAGGAAAAAGGAAATATATTACTTTATATTTATTTAAATAACCAGAAATGAAGTTTGTGGTAACAAGAATGACAATAATTGTAAAAGTATTAAGTAAATGTGTTAATTCACAACATCTAATGCCAGAATTATAGTTAAGAATACCATCCAAACATAAAGAGGTTATTGTGTTTAAACTATCCTGGACATAGCAATAAGGTTAGCAGTAAGTTTTGCCACAATCTGAATTCCCAACGTTCAATCATCTTATGCTTCTTGACAACAAATTACGATAACTTCTATGGGATAAACTTTCACTCCAACAATGGTTCTAATATTTTCAATTGATTTAAATCATGTATATATGAATTAAAGTGCAAATGACAAACAAAAACAGAAAAAGCAGAAATGAAAAAATCATTAGAGGTAGCTTCTTCTAAACTACCATTCCACATACACTATCACTTAATTTAAAAATTATCCAAATAATTTCTTACATTGGGTCACACAGCTACCAAAGCTTTTTATGGCTTGAGTGTTTCTACAGGCAAATAAGGCAAGCATTCCCATACATGCAAACTGTAGTTTATATCTAAACTTCATCATGTAGTTTATATCTAAACTTCATCCAGTTCTGACATTGTTTTATAATTTGGCCAAATTTTTGTGTTTTGGGGTAACTAATGAGGTCAAACAAATAAATCAAAACACCACAATGGCATTTTCAAAAAGCTGTGTAATTTTCAACAATTCTGACATTGTTTGGGGTTATAGGGTCAAACAAAACTGATGACACACTGTCACAAATTTGTTTACATTGTTACATTGTGTGTGTGTGCCTTTGTGCAAATTGGTAGTACGTGTTTACGGCATAAGTGGCTAATGGCAACATGCCTGTGACTGCCACGGTGTTTCCTGAGGCACACGTTGTGTCTGTACCATATGTGAATTGATTTGTTTTTAAGGCGCCAGTCTTTCTATTGTGGAGACGGTGCTTGGTAGACCTGTGCCATGATTTGAAAATATATGCTTTGAAAAGCTTGCAGCTTGTGGGTGACAGCTTCTGGGTATCAGCTGAAAAGCTCAAAAGGTTATCTTCTTAAATAATTGCGTACAAGAAAATATTCTAAATGTGACACACACTACCATGACCATATCTACCAGTTGTAAAAGTTTCATTTACATCCTTCAAAGATTTAATGCCCAAGTGCATGGACAAGCTACAGGGAAGAAAAAAGTAAAAAAGAGTGAGAAGAATATTTCAGAAAGACGGCCCATAATAAGAAATGACACATAGTTTATCTGAGAAAATAAGAAAATTTTGTTTTGGTAAAGGGTTAGGTGTTTTTTAACAGAATGACCTCAAACTTGCGTTTTCAAATGCAAATCCTGGTACACAATTTTGATTGGCTAAAAATTTAGAAAATGTACATTCATACAGCTAATCAAAAACAGTGAACACAAGTAAACCAAGCTGCTTACCATTACAACATTTGCTATCTCAAAAACACTTTTTTACTGAATTGAAAAAAAACTGAATGGCATTTACAATACAACACTAAGAATAAGATTGGACCAAGAAATTGCCTATTGAAACTAAAAGAAGTTTGGGACAAGGTGTAGGATAAAAACATTTATGGGACGACATTAGCACAGAGCTCTTCAACCGGGGTTTTATGGAACCCTAGTGTTTTGGAAAGCACTCACAGGGGTTCTGTCAGCTCTGGGGGTTCTCTGAGGTTTGATGATTAAAAAAAACAAATATTTCTACCAATGACAATTGACAAGCACATGATCTAGTCCAGTGGTCGGCAAACTGTGGGCCGCAGCCCAATTGAGGGCCGCGCAAACCTTACTTATGTGGGCCGCATGGTGTATAGGAGCTGGATCCTGACGCGATGGCGGGGCCAAAACGCAAAGCTGTACTCCATTGCACCACATGTAAACAGTGATGATTTGACATGACAAAAAAATGCTATGCAGGGATGCATTGTGATAAAACAAACAGAAGTTATTTGAAACAACAAAAACAATTGTTATGTAACATATGAATTGTGATGGAATAGGCAAGGTCTGGAACACATGAATAGCAAAGTGTACTCAACATGAATTTAATTGGCGAATTTTAGCAACTAATAATGTGGTTTTATACAAAAAGATTGATTAGTGTTAAGAGATATTTTCAATACATTTTATGAAACAAACTTGTCTCAGTTATTATTTTGTATGGAACGTTTTATGCTGTGTGGGCCTCCTGCAAAGATTAAATGGAGAATTTGGGCCTTCGTAAAAAAAGTTTGCCGACCACTGATCTAGTCTAACTACAATGAAAATGACACCCACATGTTTTGGCACAAGTTCTGTGGCAATGTTCAATTATCACAATACACAATGTCAAACAGGTATTTTAGCAAATGGCATTTTATATTAAAGTGTCTGTTTAATACAGAAGTGATCAGTGTAAGTTCTGCTGTTTTATTTGAATAAGAACTGATGATGCCATTTCTTTGGCGAAATCGATTTTTTTACTCGCAGTAAGAAATACACAGACTGATTTGAGTGTGCTGCAAGCTTCAGCCCTATTATAGTTTATCCGAAACTGGAATCGTCCGTAATAAGCACTCGTGGTTCAGCACGATTTCTGCACTAATGCACCTTTGATATTTTGTGTTGATCAACTTTTAAAATATTTAGAGAAGTGGAGATGAAGCAAAAGATCATAGATTCATTTTATAGTACAAGAAACAAATAGGTCATGATAAAACTGGAGAGTGCGGTATGGGCATTCAAGCGTACCAAACATATTGCTGCTTGAGACATTGCTTAATTATTCAATTAAAAAATTGGTGATTTTAACTAAGAAGATGAATAGGACACCACCATGGCCCAATCTACAAACTTCATGGAGATAGCAAGTAAACTGCTTGGGCTACATGGAAAACCCAGGAATTGATGTACCACAATGCCATGATCTCAAAACTGTCCAAATGACATCCAGTTTTAACATTGTTTAATAATTTTACCTTAGGCGGGTAGCGGGGTAACTGCTGGGTCTATTGGGTCAAACAAAGGAATCGATACACCACTAACAAAGTGCATGCCCAAAGTTCTCAATTACAAAATTTGGAAACTGTCCAACTTAGGAATTTCCCTTCTCGACATAAACACATTGTGGCCTGAATAACTGCCCATATCATACCTCATGCTATTGGTTTCCCCTTGACAGAGTCAGACAATTGCCATGTTAATTGCTGGAAACACCGCTCTTATGTTTCTTTCAGTAATTGGGTGCATCTTTTCAAACGTTTTTTTCAAAAATCCAATAACAATGAAAACAATTTTTTCCCAATTATTAGGTATGCCAATTCTTATTTTGAAGTTTTGCATTTGAATCTATTTCTCTGATTTTTAAATTTAAAAACCTTTGCTCAACAAGTTTAAATCCACAATGCTGGCTGGGCCAATACAATAATAAAAATCTGTTGGATTTACAGTTTTTGTATTGTGTACATACAATGTTTGTGCCTAATCATAAAGTTTGTTTACTTGAAATAGTTTAAAAGGAAATGTACTACTGAAAATGGAAACAGACATATTAAAAAATTTTAAAACATTTAGTTTTGTACACCTAAAATCATAAGCCCTTGTACCTAAGTGAGATAAATTGTACTTACTTCGATTAATGTTGAAACTGTCTCATTTTCTGATGAAGCAAATTTAAAAATACAGTTCACTCTTGATGATAACAACAACTTTAGGGTGTAATTTTCACAATCTGTTAAAAAACATAGACAATTTTAAGTTGAACTGCAAAGTTTTGCACTGATCACCACAACCTCTTTGCAGTTGCTCCACTTATGGCAAGGTACATACAGTTGAGTTATAGAGCTGATATTCATATGTTAATTTGAGATGGGTCTAATTCTAGAACAGTGTTGTTATACAGCTTGTGAATCTGCTTATCATGACAGTTACTGTTGCTAAATGATATTCCATCATTTGCCCGGCTTAGTTTACAATAGGTTAGAAATCTTTGACAGGTTAGAATCATTATCATACAGTGGATATTGCTTTAAAAACATCCACAAACCAGTGATCCTCCATGTTGCAATTGCATACACTCTGATCCTGTTGCCCTATGTACTATTTCCTTATGTTACAATGGATATATATTTTATACATACATTATGTTGGGTCCTTAATTTTCTTGGTATTTTATAACATAGATGTTTCTGCAATCATAAATGTCGGGTCCCCACACACATAATTGCCAATTGGTAGCTGAGGAATATGCATTGTCGGTTTTCGATCAGAATGAAAACTTGCAAACAGAAAAAAGGGAGTACATTTGCAGAAACCAACCAAATAATTTTAACATGATGTCAATTACAAGCTTTATGTCTAGAGCATGATTTAAACCACATAGCCACCTAACCGATAGCTTGAGAGACAGTAACCTTGAGCCTGCAAATGGAAGCATAGCTATTGCAATTAACCCAACATCTTTTACAGCATGATATAGCAAACACATTTTGTTAAGACTGCACAATCACAGCCTAAATTTTACAAATTAGAAGTCTGCTTTTTACACAAAGTAGTGGTTAAATTTTAACCTGTCCATCACTCCTTATGCATTGGATAGTGTTGTGTTTAGTTTACATACAACTACATAGCAATGATCTACGCTGACCATACGGCAAAGTAGCAAGACTAATAATGAAAATGATAAAAGTTGGTGTGAAGCATTGTCTTCTTGTCTTCTACATCGTAACATAGCAAAGCAATAAGTTTACCAAAGGGCAATTACAACTCTTTTTCGTCAGGGAAATGCCTGTCTGGCCACCCAAATAATTACTGATTTATGTGTAAAGTAGCAGACTTACAGGCCGCTTTGGTCTACACCCATAGGCGTCGATTCCCCACCCTACTGGAAATTTCTATTCTGCAACTCCAGAATTTTCCTGGATTGTTGCTTGCATGAACATGAGGACTTTCTAAAGACTAGTTCACACAAAACACATACGAGACGAGTGAAGCAAATTGTTTTCGTTTGTTAAACAACGCAGGAGGAAGTCCCGTTTTGCGTGTCTCTTGTGACATATTTCACGATAATATTAGCGATAACAGATATTCTAAAAACGCTACAAACCAACAGGTGTACATTGTGTAACTTTGTCACGTGTCAGACCGCTCGGATTTGATCATTTCGCCACCCCACATGAAACAAAAATTTTCTAAAAAGTCGATGCCTATGTCTACACCTCATGTTGATTTGCGTTTACAGCAGAACAGTCAGCGATCAAACACATATTTAAGACTGTAAGGGTAATTACTTGGAACAATTTTAAACAACAAATATGAAGCTTCCCACATATCTAAGATTTGAAATTACATATCTCTACTAAGGACATGAGATTAAAAAATTAATATTCTGGGTAGGGATGTTCAAAGTAGAATATCACATTCTAAATCCAAATCTGCCGCCTATATCAGGTACCGATAATATTTCATCTAAAACAGCGTGTAAATGAGCGAGCGCAATTCATCAGTTTTTTGTAAAAATGCGAGTGACATTCACAGATTGTTCGTTTCCTTTTTGGCAAATACTAAGCTGCGCATGTTCAATGTGACAGTAAATAACTAGAGAGGTGTCGTTTTCCATATTTTCATTCCACATACACTACCACGCCAAATTGATGTTTTCCATATGTACCATTTCCTTCAGTTGGATATATATTCAATGTCTGCATAACATTGGGTCCCAAATTCCCTTGGCATTTTATGACATGATTGTTTCTGCTAGCATAAACATATGGGTCCCCACACACATGAAGTTTCTGAATAGTAGTGATGTTTTAGGATGTGATCAGTTTAAAAATTGGTGGGAAAACAAAAAGTAAAGATTTCCACATATATTCTAATTCTGACCAAATCATTTCTTACATTATGCCAATTACAATCTTACTGTAAACAGCATAGTNTTTACGCTACGCAATCACCTAAACCAGAATATAAACAGCTGAGCTTCGTCCGTCATACAACAAGACAATTAAAATGAAACGCCCGCCAGGCCACAGCCTGTGACCAACCGCTGTGTGTTGCGCCACTTCAGTCGTAAAATCGTCAATCACTCCCTCCCGTCAGGTCGTGTTGCCTTAGAAGCAAAACAGCCAGCTGTTATACACGTATTTGCGGCCGCAAGGGTAAATACTTGACCGATCAGGCTGGGGGGGGAAACAACGTATAAGAAGCACCCTACATATATCCGTCCTAAATATCAATACATTTGGATTAGTATGTCTGAAGTAAAGGGCATGTAAAAAAAAATTAATATTTGGGGTAAAAAGGTAAAAAAATGGTGAATTAAAATAAAATTCACAAAAAACTTTTAAACACTTTGCATTGTATCGACTATCAAAATAGGAAACTTCTAGGTGACTTACTGTGTTAAATATAGCTGTTTTAAAAATTTTACATTTTGGGGGCCTGTGGGTGAACCTATGGGTGAACTGGGGTAAAAAGTTGTCAGTGCACAACTTCAGATACCCATCTATCATGTGTAAAAATACAAAGAAATTTGAAAGACTCTTTCTTGACCAAAACATGGGAACAAACTCGCGTTAGACAGAAGAAAAGAAAAAAAGAAAAGAAGAAAAAAACAGAGTAAAAACAATATGTGTCCCCTTCATGGAAGGGGACCCAAATAACAACAACAAAATAACGAGAAAATCGCAACGATTTTCTGCGGCATTAGGAGACAAATTCTTTGTGATCATGCAGCTCGTTTTAGTTGTAAATTTGTGGTGGCGTCAGGGCGGAAAATAGTAGTTGCCACTGGCTTAGGCTTTTTGCTTATAAACGTTTTTATAATCTTCACATGTAACTGTAATGACAGCATGTCTGACATTGTTTGGACAGTTGAAGGAAAATCATCCTTGATTACAGGAGATGTTATAGAAAACACGGCTTTTAAAAGTTAAATAAACAGTCCTTTATTGTTGTTACATACAAATTTGTGTGTCATTACGCTAAAATTATAAAAGACTTGGATTCGATATTCTAGATTCAAAACAACGATTCTAGAATAGCCAGCTATTCTACTTTGAACATCCCTAATTCTGGGTTTAAATAGTGAATTTCAATACATTAAGGTTAGTATGTCTGAACTAAAAAGCATGTAAAACTAGAATGGTGGCTTACCATATGTAGACATTCTATATATACTATTACCAGATCATGGGCGGATTTAGGGGGGGGGGGG
>QXVZ01033148.1:0-11558 GCA_008931825.1 Phallusia fumigata
TTACCACGTGACCATCTCTGCAGGTATCGGCGTGGTACGCCCACTAGCGTTCGAGTTCATCGAAGACAAACAGACACACGCCATCGACGAACAATTCCTCTGGGGATCCGGATTAATGTTCTCTCCTGTACTGTACCAGGGTTTCGCATCAGTGACGTCATACTTCCCTGATGCAAGATGGTAAGTTGCATGACGTCATCGAATCGTAATGATGTCATACGCGTACTGACGAACAATTTGTCTCACATACCTTAACCCACAATCCCGCGAACATGCCCCACCATCCACTCGGCCATCATGGCGACACCTAGTGTTTAACGTCATGATGTCTCNTGGGGATCCGGATTAATGTTCTCTCCTGTACTGTACCAGGGTTTCGCAACAGTGACGTCATACTTCCCTGATGCAAGATGGTAAGTTGCATGACGTCATCGAATCGTAATGCCTTAACCCACAAATCCCGCGAAAATGTCCCACCATCCACTCGGCCATCATGGCAACACCTAGTGTTTAACGTCATGATATCTTGTCTTCAGGTTCAACTACAACTCTGGGTCAAACATTGGTGAAGAGATTTCCACCAGAGGAGGAACAGAGAGTATCCCTGCTCCTGAAGGAACAATCCCCATCCACGTGAGAGGAGGATCGATCATCCCGACTCAGGAGCCAGCATCCAACACCGTCCTGTCGAGGAAGAACCCCTTCGGATTGTTGGTTGCTATGGACGACCAGCAGATGGCATCCGGCCAGTTATATTGGGACGGCGGTGACACACTGAATCCGATCGAGACGGGAGATTACGTTCTGTTCACTTTCACGGCGCAGAATGTAAGCAACGAAAAGCTTCTGGATAAACGCTGAATTAGAATTTGTTGCAACACCTCAGTGATGGTTAAAAAATTCGACCAACACGTTTTTCAAAACTTTGTTTTTTATATTTCAGCAAAAATGTGGTAAAGTAACTTACACATTGTAACAAAGATAAAGGCTTTGTGGAGATAATATGAAAATAAAGTTTCATCATTTAATGAAAGACCCTTTCCAGGAATAGATACATTTGTAATCGTTTGAGACCTTGACATCCGATTCATTTCATCCAACATCACTTTGTCATCTTTTCACCTGAAAACCAAAACCAGTCACAGCGGGGTTCGAACTAGCTAGCCTTTGACTTTAACCCAACTTCAACTTGTAACTAAACCCCTGAAGAACCTTCGTAGAAACCGATAGGAGTTGGGTTGAAAGTTGAACTGGTTCCACCACATGTTATGCTTAAATTCAACCATGCAAATCACATGTTTACGCAAACTAAACCTAACAAATTTAGGTTTAACTTATTTGAAAACCTATTGAAACTGAGTAGACAGTTGAACACATAGCGTGTGCGGCCTGATCCATAACTAGACCTTGGGCTTTGATGAAAATCCACTGTTCAAATACAATTCTTTTCACATTTACAGGGTCAACTGACCACAACGACTGAGGGGAGCTCTTCGATAATGAGCGGAATGAGGTTGGGAAGTATCGATATCATGGGTCTAACTTCACAACCCAGTGCTTTGTATGTGAACGGGGTTTCCCAGTACTTCACCTATTCATACGGGGTGAGTGGGTGTCGCAAACTTACAGGGCCAGTAGAGTATACAGATAGGGTCGAGAGCATCATGATTTAATAGAAATATAATGTGTCGTGATCATAGTTTTGTAAAAGATGTTTAGAGAAGCATGAAAAGTTGTGAGCTTCTTTAATTCACACATTTGGTTGTAAGTTTCTTAACAATTGTTTTTTTTCATCCACAGACTGCTTCTATTAGTCAAAGCGATATTCCAATGGATTCATCCTTAACCATACGTTGGTAAAGCGTTTGTGGAAGCAAAATAAATGAACTTAACAGAGAAACAGCGAGTACTTTACCGAGACGGTTCGAGCCCAATGTGAAAGGCGATAAAACATCTGGGCGTTAGGAAATATTTTACCAATTCCACTAAATCAGAGGTCAGCAAATAATCGGTTGCGATTTTCTTTTGTAAACTTCCTTCAATCACCATAGTAACACCAATGTTGCTATTTGATCACAGAAAATCACAAAAAATATACTTTTAAAATGTCAGGGGAGCGAGACTTCGGGATTTGTTTGTAGGTCCGCCCCTTTTGTGTGGTGTGTTGAACCCCAGAGAAATAACAGTTCTAGCGCATGAGGTTGAAAAAACTACTTTTGGCTTCTGACCCAGGCCGAAATGTTTTCCTTTATTGGCCTATAGCCACAAACTTTCTTCTGGTTCGTGTCTAATTAACCAAAGATCGAGCAACAGGAGCCTGGCTTCGAACCCTGGACCTATGACATTGTTTTCGAAAAGCAGTTAGATTGTATTGATAAGGTGGCAAATGCAGGAGACATAGAAACAATATGGTGATGAGGTGTTTAGTAGAAAATGTGAGATGCATTCGGTTGTTGTACAAAAGTCCATGCAAGCAGACATGTGCGGCTGAGAAGTCACGTTGCTACACGATTTAAAATCAACAAAAAACTAAAAACTAGATTAACAGAAACTTGACTTGGCTGAACTAAAATTCCCAGTTTCATTAATTAAAAAAAATCTAATTTTGAAACAAAACGCGTAATACTGACCACAAGGTGGGGTTAGTGGGTTAGTAGAAAAGTAATCATGATCACGGTAAAGCTGGGACATCAACCACTGCCGCAGCGCCTTCTGGTGGATTGGCCGGTAGCTCTGTGCGTCCACGTGATGGCAGCAGAGGGGGAGGAGCGTTGAGATTGTGAAGAAATCGGTTTTCTCTCGTCCTTAACAATAAACACGGGGTACAAATAAAACCGCAAGGTTGTGGGTTTTAACCCTGTCTCAGTCGCTTGTGTTTCACTGAGCAAGAAACTTAAGTGACATTGTTCCAACCCAGTGGAATCCAATGGGTTGACCCAAATTGAAGCCACCAACTTCAAAAATCGAAAAGATCAAATAGAAATTATCCAACGAAACTGCAATAAGACAGGTATCTCGACGGCGGACTCATTATCAGCATAACGCGTTGAGGCGTTGTTTCGGCAAACTGAAGATAAGATGCAAAAACCACAAGACAACGCTGCGTTCCCTGTGTATTAAATTATTACAAAGATGTTAACAATGTTATAAACTATCGCTACTTACATAATAACTTCGATGTTATCAATTGACCACTGATCTTCTCCCAACCCCCCATGAACAGGCTGCCACCATCGCAGTGACGTATGTGGTGACATCATCTGTTAATTAAACACAGGTTACTGTGCTGGGGAGAGATTTTTTATTGTATACCGACCCCCTCAAAATAGTGTAATTTTACAAATGTGAATCAACTTTACCGACACAGGGTGAAAATTGTAACTTTTTTGCCGTAATTAATAACAAAAAAAGAATTATGAACAACTTTGTTAAAATGCCGGTTACTGTTGCCTACAGTCATAACTTGCAGTGAAGAAAAAACCTTAATAAGAAATGAAAAAAAAAAAAACTTTTCACCTCTGGTACGAGCTTGACCGACACTCTCCTGGCTCGGTTAAAGTGTCCGGCTCGGTGCTCCTGCAGCAAGTACCACGTGACCCCAGCGTCCAATGAGAACTGGAGGAGCACGCCTCCTCCCCCCGGTGACGTCATGTTCACGTGACAAGAAGCGCGAGGAGGCTCCATTCCGATTTGTAGCACGTACTGCACATAACTAAGAACGAAACATCGCGGTAAGTTGGTAGNAAAAACTTTTCACCTCTGGTACGAGCTTGACCGACACTCTCCTGGCTCGGTTAAAGTGTCCGGCTCGGTGCTCCTGCAGCAAGTACCACGTGACCCCAGCGTCCAATGAGAACTGGAGAAGCACGCCTCCTGCCCCCGGTGACGTCATGTTCACGTGACAAGAAGCGCGAGGAGGCTCCATCCCGATTTGTAGCACGTACTGCACATAACTAAGAACGAAACATCGCGGTAAGTTGGTAGTTGAGTCAACTCGAAGGTTGGCGAACAATTATTTCGGCTCACAGATCAGTTTTGATATTTGACCAACGGGCCGTGCGAGTGTGGACAAGAACTACCAGAAAAAACGCACTAGCTAAGTCATAGGCTAATGGGCAAGAGAATAATGAATTGTGTTAATGTGTCAGTTTGTGATAACATCTGGCGAGCCAGAATATAAGGTTTCGCAATATAATTTTGGACTTTATTCTAACAAACTTTTATTCTTAGTGCCTTTTGCTGATAGTAATTATTTGGTAAGTTTAATATTTCAATTATTCCACTGATTCTACTTAAGGAAGGGGATTCTATGCACAGAGAAATTAAATCTACCCTATAAGGAAACACACTTTGTTGTTTTGTAATTCGAAAGGCGTTCACAAGTTTGGCTTGCTTAGTCCCAGGCTGCTGACCCATGAGGTTAAAAAACATGAATTTGTCTTCGGATTCGAGAGTCGGTGTAAAGTATTTTGACCACCTGCAATTTTCTGGCTTTTTTCTAAAGTTTTTCTTGCAGGTAAATCCTCAAAGTCCAAAATTTGTCATTTATCGACCAACAACATTTTCATCGCAAATGCACTCACCCTCCCATGATCAAATCCATCTCCACAGTTTGGATCGATCTGCGTCCACACTGATTGAAGTAGGCACTTCTGCCGAACCCATAGGGTCTCATTGACCCACAGCCCCCATACCCCACCTCACCCCCATCAATAACCTCCCATTTGCGGGGAATTTTGGCCCCTTTTGCCATGGCAGCTTTTGCCAGGTTCATTTCTATCTGCGTCGGCAGCTCAAAGTTGTCCTTAAAGTCCCGGATATGAGCCGAATTTCTGAGAGTTCCACAATCTTTACCTGAAAATAAACTTGACATGCGAACTGTTGCTGCCAGGCATTGTATAAACTAATAAAGGATCTTTCGGCAAATGTATTTTTGCGTACCGACGTTTCGACGTCCTATTTAGGTCGTCTTCCTAAAGGTAAGTAACACTCAAAGCGCGAAATAGAAAACACAAGGACGAATGAATGTAGATATCATTGCGTTACCCGTGAAGCCTTCAAACAGTTCGTCGATACGTTTAAAGTATTTCACTTTTAACAACCATCTGGGCAAGCAGGCTTGCGATAAAAAATCGAACTGTTTTCGGGATAAACAAATTTTCATGACATTTTTCATAAACCCACCAGTGAATATTTCACACTAGTTTATTCCTACTTACAATCGGAAGCATCCTTACCACTATAACCGACATCACAGACACATCTCGGCCCAGTCACACACTTCCCGTGTCCAGCACATAAATTCGGACATGCTGGACCGATGTATACGTCATCAAGCGCCCACGAAANTTCGGACATGCTGGACCGATGTATACGTCATCAAGCGCCCACGAAACTTCCGGTGACGCGTTTCCGTCTTGATGCCACCGGAACTGGGTCGTTCTGGAAGTTTAACATTTGGTCGTAAAATCCAAAAACTTGGAGTTGAAATTGTTGGTTTTAAATTTTGAATTTCGGGGATTTTTTCATCACTCACCCAGACTCGATACGGTTGAGTGGTAATGTGACACGTGACCACTTCCGTGATCGGTCGAGCGTGAAGACTGACGCCTCGTGATGCATGAATGGTTTGCAGGAGTAGCTTGGATTTGTGCTCGGTACGCAGAGTCCCCGCACCAGTTGCCATGGATACCTGCAAACAAATCGCATCAGTAACGTCGAGGGGCGCTTGTTACCATGACAACTTACGAGGGGGATTCCCTGTAATGAAGTTTGACCGGGTAGTCACGTGAGCACTTGTTCGTGACGTTTGAACATCCAACCTTGATCTGAGAACAAACTTAACTTGAGAGGAAATTTTACGCAAGATTTATCATTCACAAATATTTATTCATATTTATCACGTGGTCTGCAAATTAACTAACTATGTTTTGTGTTTTTTTTACCAAACGTTACTTATTTTTACATCGTTAACTAGCTTTTGAATAACAAATCAATTCCATCTCCACGATAAATTAGCTAAGCAGTTAAAAGAAAACAGATTTAATGCAGGAATAATAAATTTCTTCACCCTGAACTGAATCATAAAGTTTTTGGAAACAACCATCTGTCGAGTTGTCAAACTCTGTTCAATCGTTCCTCCTTCCTGATTGGTCCACATGATAGCACGTGACCCAACGTCATTTCCACACTGGTTGAAGTCGACCTCGGCGTTGGGATGAAAGTCGAAAGATTCATCCGCCAGTTGTCCTGCGGGGTAAAGAAAATAGTTCGAAAATCAAACAAGAAAAATTGTAAATATTCCTGATTAAATAATCTTCTAAATTCGTTGTCTTATTTAAAGAAATTAATAATAATTGCACATTTTAAAAGCACAAGCATCTCTACTGACCAATGTTGCCAAGAGGTATGCTTGCAGTTTCAAGGTCATCGTCAAGGTGAAAAGTGTTCACCTCGTGACCTCCGATGTATACGTCATCAAGAGCCCAACCAGCCCTGTCGCCGCCCATTCCTGCAAGACCTGGAATGTGGAGAAAGTTCAAAAAAATAGCAGCAGAATTCATATTTGTTGCAATCCAACAGACAATCACAAACATAATAAATATAAAGACTGAGAAAAAATATAAATAAATAAAAACAGCAGAAAAACATGGACAACGAAATACCTGTGCTCTTGTCAATGACAAACGGTTGCCACCACCTTAACCGTGTCGAGTTGGAGCGTGCTGCTAGGGGCAACGTGACGTAATCACTTTCACTTTTGGTGTATGACAAGTAATCTAGTTCGTATAACATCGACCACGAAATACCTGAAGTGACACACAGTTCAACATTTGTGATATTAAAAACGCTGTTTAATTGGGACGCAAGACAAGAAGATGAAGAGTTGCTCAATAAAAATAAAAGGTATATAAGTTGTTTTTTTATGTTAGAAGAACTTTGTAAAACAGGCTGTGTTTTTAGGGACGGTTTCTTCCATCTTGATGTTTCATTTCGTTCATAATGAGAACATATGAGTTAAAGCTCGTAGCCCGAGTGAAATCGGTGGGGTCTTTTTTATTTTTTAAAGTGAGACTACTTATATGTAACTCAGTTAAATTTAAGTGAACTTGTGGGCTGTCAAACTGAGTCAAATATGATGGCAAATGTAATCATGCAAGGATGAAAGTTTTCTTTTACCTCCATCTGTTGAATATTGCAGAATGACGCCGTCTTTGCGGTCACGCACGGCTAAGCATCTCGAATCTGATCCACCAATCACAGCGTGGTATTGAACAAACCTGAAAGTTACTACAGGTCAAATTCCAAGCAGGTCACTACAGGTCAAATTCCAAGCAGGTCATTACAGGTCAATTACTAAGCAGCTCTGTCAAGGACATTGCTCTCGACTCAAATTTTTAGATGTTTATAAGACCTCATGGCATTTCGCTATTGTACCTTACCGAGCAATTTTACTTGTTTGTCACTGTACCTTGCATCCCTAAGATCGAGGTCGACAGTTTCAGCTTGTCGAGGTCCAACTCCTTCAAACAGCATCGTCATCCCATCCACCAACACACCGCACCACAAGTCAAACTTTTCAGCTTCAACTATTTTCCACTGACCAGGAATTACACCTCCATTGTTGAAAGTCTCTTTCAAGTAAGTCTAAAATATATTTTTGCCAAGGTCGAAATAAATACGGCTCTTTTACGTTTGCTGTAGTTTTTAGGATGGCAAACTATCCTTCCAAGCATTTCCATTCAGCATAGCGTGAGTGGAAAATCTAGACTACAGTGGGTTTCGAACCCACGACTACAGCTTGTCCGGGGTTGGCGCTTTACAAACTGAGAAACACAGACTCGGTGATAAGGAAAGTGGAATCACATGACATGAGGTTTTACAAAAACTTTCACCAAGAAACTCAAAGTAGCCAAATTACATCGCAAACCATGATTATTGCAAATGAATGAAAATCCACAACGAATTGGTTTTGAATGCGCAAAAACCGCTGGTACACATGGTGACATACTCTGCAATCTAACCCAACCAGTTACCTTCAACTGATGGTCGAGGTAACAATTAGGTCCAGAGTAGTTGTTATCACACACGCACTTCCTCTCATCCAGTCCTTCCTTCACACAATCCCCATGACCGGAACAAGCATCCTGACAAGCCGGTCCGATGTAGATATGATCCAACGCCCAAACCACGTCCGATGAGTTCTGATAGAACCGGAACCGGACAGGTCTGTTGAAAAACCAAGTTTAACGAATTTAATGACCCGATTTCTGTTGTATATATTGCGATGGATTTCCAAGATGAAATACAAATATACAGTTGCGATTTTGTACAAAAACGAAGGTATGGCGATGGGTGAACTGAGTTAAAGCTGTCAAGTTCCGTTATCTATGATGCGATAGGCCTTTTAAGGTGAAATAGAAATGCATTGTTACGATTTTTCTGTTTTTATTGTTTTGTTATCTTAAAGATCACGCGCAAGTGGGGGATTACCTGGGATCCGGTAAACGCGTCATCATTGCGTGACGTTTTTGAATTTATTGCTTGAGACATGAAGGCAATGTGTGATTGGGTAGATTGTTGGCAATAGATCGGCCAAAAGGTTTTGCACAAACTCTTCTGTGACAGATGGTTTACGGTTTACGCACAAAAAAACACGATTTCGTCTCCTTACTTTCCAATCAAGTTGCTAGGCAACCATATGGTCCGTCTCCGCCAATCAGGAGCGACGAAATGTGCGGACGGTTGAGTGATTTCCTTGACGAAACAATCGGGGTCGGAGGGCAAGCATTGTGACGTCACATAGTACCACGTGTCACCGAAGTCGACCGAGTATTCGACATGAACGGGTTGATGAGTGATTTGGATGTCTTTGCACAACACAACGATCTGAAACGAGATAGTTTTAAAAACGTTTACTTTGCTTTGTGATAACACCGATTGTTGAAACGTTTCCATCACAATGTATTCACTATGAGCTCTCTGTCAGTTATGTTTTTCTTCGTGGAAGGAAATACTAAAATAAATATTTCTAAAACTTATATATTTCAAGTTCATTTTAAAACAAAAAAGGGGAAAAGGGTGATACAAAAACGTCAACACAACAACGATGACGAAAATCACACTTTGTGAATCAAACTTGAACGTTCCAACATTTGCTGTTGTCATCAATAAAATATTAGCTTTACAATATTCACAACATACAAATTCTCTGGCAGTTATCTTTTCAATTAAACTACTTTTCAAGTCCCTGTCTTGTGTTTCTAAGCACAACAAAATCGGGTAGGAACAGAAAATGTTCAACTGCGATCGAATCTAGGGTTAACTTGTAAAGTCCTTGTCTCCGTCGCTAATTTTTTACCACACCAACGTCAATCTTACTGTGTATTGCAAGATGTAGGTGGGAGCAGCTACAAAATCCTTTGTTCCAACCGACGCCTCCAGCCCCTCATGGACCCCCGCCAGAATGACGTCATTACGTCCACAGAAGCTGCTCGGCTGAGTGTTGTCGTAAAACTGCCACATATCTTTGTCGTCACGGTCCACTAAACAACAGTATGATTTCTATTAAACTGTACGTAATGTTGGAATCGCCAACCCCGGATAGGCTTCTGTCGTGGGTTCGAATCCCACCGCAGGTTAGATTTTCTAGCCATGCCTTGCTGAATAAAAATACTAGAAAGGCCGACTTTGATTCGGTATAACGTATCTGTAGGCCTGGTGTACTTATATATGGGTGTGGTGTGATCGTTTGCCTGCAAGAAAGCTTCATTCCACAATAGAATGCCATAATTCGTTGTCTCATTTACGGTTCTAAAACCATTTCGAGCCTTGTGTACGTAAGAAGTTAAACATAATTTATCGTCCACATAAATGTGTTATAACTTCGACAGGACGCGACGCCAAGTTCCACAGGAACAGGCGTGATTCGAGTGAGCAGTCTACTCGAACCCGGCTTGACTCGTTACTCGACTGCAGAGAGTTGCTCACTAGGTCACGTGATATGCATAACCTACTCACAATAAAGTCCGAAAGGTTCAGCGAGAGGGGCTTCCCCTATGACGAAACTGTCGCTCAGCAGTTTGCTGCAAAACAGAAAAAAACTATCAGGCGTTGCAACTTCGCATGAGATCTTCTGTATAAACCAGGGACTTCGGTCGGGGATTCTTCGGGGTCCAATGGCGATCATGGGGCCCACAAAAGTTAATCTCAGTTTTATAAAAAGAATAAAAGTTCAGCTTTGATCTATTTGAAGCAAACAACTGATGCAAGCAATCACATTTACTAATTGTCGTTAAAAGTCAAGCAAATCCTGGTATATTAAAAGGAAATGAAGTCGTGCTTGATCCAATTGTTACCGAAGCAGTTCATTCTACTATTGTGTTTGCAACTAGTTGTCGAATCTCAACTCACTCCTTTTTTCTCCCGCTAATCACGAGATTGTCAATCGCCCAATCATGTTGCGACAATCCGCCATGCATGGCTTGCCACCATCGGAACTGGACTCCCACCGCTCTAGCGCCATCTGGCAGCAGAATGTTAACGAACCTAAAAACATGCAATAATGTCAAAAACTATAATTTTTTAAACTATGTTCTTCATAAACCACTTTGCATCNCAATTCGGACACTGTTTAACTATTTGCCCCATTTTAGGGGGCTAGCGGGGTAACCACTGGGGCTATGGGGTAAAACGCATCAAATATTGCACCATAATCACATGTTACACAAACTGTCCAAATTTCATCCAATTCGGACATTGTTTAACCATTTGCCCCATTTAGGGGGCTAGCGGGGTAACCACTGGGGCTATGGGGTTCAACTAAACTCATGACACACCGTCTTGACCATATCTACCAACTGTGAAAGTTTCATCCAAATCCATCAAACATTTCATGACAAAAGTGCATGGACAAGCTGCAGGGGACAAAAAAGAAAAAAAAAAGAAAAAAAAAAGAAAAAAAAAAAAACAAACAGAGTGAAAACAATATGTGTCCCCTTCAGGAAGGGGACCCATAATTATCAGGCGTTGCAACTTCGCATGAGATCTTCTGTATAAACCAGGGACTTCGGTCGGGGATTCTTCGGGGTCCAATGGCGATCATGGGTCCCACAAAAGTTAATCTCAGTTTTATAAAAAGAATAAAGTTCTGCTTTGATCTATTTGAACCAAACAACTGATGCAAGGAATCACATTTACTAATTGTCGTTAAAAGTCAAGCAAACCCTGGTATATTAAAAGGAAATGAAGTCCTGCTTGATCCAATTGTTACCGAAGCAGTTCATTCTACTATTGTGTTTGCAACTAGTTGTCGAATCTCAACTCACTCCTTCTTTCTCCCACTAATCACGAGGTTGTCAATCGCCCAATCATGTTGCGACAACCCGCCATGCATGGCTTGCCACCACCGCAACTGGACTCCCACCGCTCTAGCGCCATCTGGCAGCAGAATATTAACGAACCTAAAAACATGCTATAATGTCAAAAACTATAATTTTATAATCTATGTTCCTCATAAACCACTTTGGATCGTCAATTATGGTGTACTTAGAGAAACA
>QXVZ01033149.1:0-25535 GCA_008931825.1 Phallusia fumigata
TCCTACCGAACCTCCAAAGCGGTTTAAACCAGAATGGCAAAAGCCTTGCTCACCGAAAATTGAGCATTGCAGGATTAAGCAAATAACTAAACGGAATGAAGTATTATTGTAAATCAAGCAGAAAAACTATTGTGAAATTTTTGAAATCGAATCTGTTTTGCCTCGCAAGAAGAAAAACAAGTTGGTAATATAATTATTCTCGAATGGATTGAAACAATGGCACTACGTCATGCTTGAATCCAACATTTCAAATAATCTGTTCCCCGGCAGAGATGGAATACCCGTTTTGTAGTGACGTCGCTCTATAAAAATCAAACATTTCGCAAAAAATATTTTTATTAACGCTTTTAAGCCAACGTAACACACTGAATGACCAGCCCCGTTTTGGAACAAGCCAGACAATAAATTGGAAAAGTTAGCAAACTGGAAAAATGCAAATTTTCAAAACAAAACTTTGCAAAACTATAGGATATTTACCAAACGGCAAATCTGGATAAAATGTAAAACTAACGACAGTCAATTATATTTGTGGAAAAAAACTTCTGCAAAAACTATAATAAACCATCACTAGTAAAATAAACTTTCACACAAATCTATGTTTCCTACATTCAAGGCACATTTAAAAAAATAGATATCTTACAAACTACAACATACCAATTCTAAAAAAAACACAAGTACATTTTTGACAAAGTTGCTTGTTACAAGACACAGCAGAAAAACAATTTGAATTTTAATCAGCCAATCCGCAGAGGAGGGCAGAGCCACGTGATATCCAGAAATCTGGGTGTTGTTCGGTTGGAAGATGGACGGACACAACGAAGTTTGTGGAGTGACCTGGAATTCGAATTCTCAATAATTATTGTGTTAAGAACACAAGACACAGACTTGAAAAGTGGCTCGTTTGAAAACTTAACTGCCAGAGAACTTGTATATAGTGAATACAATGTAATTCGAACGTTTCAACAATCGCTGTTGTCATCATCAATGCGTAATGACGATAAGAATGGCGGTCCACGAAACTTTATTGTTATCAATTCACCACAATTACCCAAAATTTACCACAATTAACCACAAGTAGCCACAATTAACCGAAAGTCACAACAACTTACCACAATTACNGGATATTTACCAAACGGCAAATCTGGATAAAATGTAAAACTAACGACAGTCAATTATATTTGTGGAAAAAAACTTCTGCAAAAACTATAATAAACCATCACTAGTAAAATAAACTTTCACACAAATCTATGTTTCCTACATTCAAGACACATTTAAAAAAATAGATATCTTACAAACTACAACATACCAATTCTAAAAAAAACACAAGTACATTTTTGACAAAGTTGCTTGTTACAAGACACAGCAGAAAAACAATTTGAATTTTAATCAGCCAATCCACAGAGGAGGGCAGAGCCACGTGATATCCAGAAATCTGGGTGTTGTTCGGTTGGAAGATGGACGGACACAACGAAGTTTGTGGAGTGACCTGGAATTCGAATTCTCAATAATTATTGTGTTAAGAACACAAGACACAGACTTGAAAAGTGGCTCGTTTGAAAACTTAACTGCCAGAGAACTTGTATATAGTGAATACAATGTAATTCGAACGTTTCAACAATCGCTGTTGTCATCATCAATGCGTAATGACGATAAGAATGGCGGTCCACGAAACTTTATTGTTATCAATTCACCACAATTACCCAAAATTTACCACAATTAACCACAAGTAGCCACAATTAACCGAAAGTCACAACAACTTACCACAATTACCCACAAATCACTAAAATTAAGCAGAAGTCCCCGAAATTAACCACAAATCACCACAATTTACCTGTCGTGGAGAGAACTCCCGCCCTGGCTCCCGTCTTGTACAGAGGACACTGATAATCCTCAGGAGGAGATGCGAAGTCCATCTTTGGCTCCATGTGGANGAAAAAACACCAAGGCCATAGCCTTGCACAATTTTCGGCTTTGGGGCGGTAAAAAAATCGATGAAAATTCCAGTTTTCGGGCGATTTTTGCCGGAATATTCCAGTTTCAAACCGGTTGGAGACGGTTTTAGCCTCCTACCGAACCTGCAAACCGGTTTAAACCAGAATTCGAGACACAAAATTTTCACTCGATTTTCGAAAAAACACCAAGGCCATAGCCTTGCACATTTTTCGGCTTTGGGGGGGTAAAAAAATCGATGAAAATTCCAGTTTTCGGGCGATTTTTGCCGGAATATTCCAGTTTCAAACCGGTTGGAGACGGTTTTAGCCATCTACCGAACCTCCAAACCGGTTTAAACCAGAATCCGAGACACAAAATTTTCAATCGATTTTCGATTAAACACCAAGGCTATAGCCTTGCTCATTTTTCGGTTTTTGGGGGTCAATAAATCGATGAAAATTCCAATTTTCGGGCGATTTTTGCCGGAATATTCCAGTTTCAAACCGGTTGGAGACGGTTTTAGCCTCCTACCGAACCTCCAAACCGGTTTAAACCAGAATCCGAGACTCAAAATTTTCACTCGATTTGTGAAAAAACACCAATGCTATGGCCTTGCTCATTTTTCGGTTTTCGGGGTCAAAAAATCGATAAAAATTGCAGTTTTTGTGCGGTTTTTGCCGGAATATTCCCGTTTCAAACCGTTTGCTGCCGGTTTTGGCCTCCTACCGAACCTCCAAACCGGTTTAAACCAGAATCCGAGACACAAAATTTTCACTCGATGTTTGGAAAAAACACCAAGGCTATAGCCTTGCTCATTTTTGGTTTTTGGGGATCAAAAAATCGTTGAAAATTCCAGAAAATTCCAGAATTTTCACTCGATTTTCGAAAAAAACACCAAGGCAAAAGCCTTGCTCACCGAGAAGTGAGCATTGCAGGATTAAGCAAAAAAACTAAACGGAATGAAGTATTATTGTAAATCAATCAGAAAAACTATTGTGAAATTTTCGAAATCGAATCTGTTTTGCCTCGCAAGAAAAACAAGTTGGTAATATAATTATTCTCGACTGGATTGAAACAATGCCGGTACGTCATGCTTGAATCCAACAATTCAAATAGAGATGGAATACCCGTTTTGTAGTGACGTCGCTTAATAAAAATCGAACATTTCGTAAATAACATTTTTATTAACGCATTTAAGCCAACGCAACACACTGAATGACCAGCCCCGTGTTGGAACAAGCCAGAAAATAAATTGGAACCAAACAAGCTTGTGAAAGTTTGCAAACTGTAAAAATGCAAACTTCAAAACAAAGCAAAACTATGGGATATTTACCAAACGGCAAATCTGGATAAAATGTAAAACTAACGACAGTCAATTATATTTGTGGAAAAAAACTTCTGCAAAAACTATAATAAACCATCACTAGTAAAATAAACTTTCACACAAATCTATGTTTCCTACATTCAAGGCACATTTAAAAAAATAGATATCTTACAAACTACAACATACCAATTCTAAAAAAAACACAAGTACATTTTTGACAAAGTTGCTTGTTACAAGACACAGCAGAAAAACAATTTGAATTTTAATCAGCCAATCCGCAGAGGAGGGCAGAGCCACGTGATATCCAGAAATCTGGGTGTTGTTCGGTTGGAAGATGGACGGACACAACGAAGTTTGTGGAGTGACCTGGAATTCGAATTCTCAATAATTATTGTGTCAGGAACACAAGACACATACTTAAAAAGCAGCTTATTAAAAACATAACTACAAGAGAGCTTGTATGTAGTGAATACATTGTAATGCGAACGTTTCAACAATCGCTGTTGTCATCATCAATGCGTAATGACGGTAAGAATGGCGGTCCACGAAACTTTATTGTTATCAGTTCACCACAATTACCCAAAATTTACCACAATTAACCACAAGCAGCCACAATTAACCGTAAGTCATATCAACTTACCACAATTACCCACAAATCACTAAAATTAAGCAGAAGTCACCGAAATTAACCACAAATCACCACAATTAACCTGTCGTGGAGAGAACTCCCGCCCTGGCTCCCGTCTTGTATAGAGGACACTGATAATCCTCAGGAGGAGATGCGAAGTCCATCTTTGGCTCCATGTGGAGGAGTGGCATCCGGTCGTTCATGATCCTATCCCTCTCTGACGTCATCAACATGGCGTCGGTGTCGAATCGGAAGGCGTCGGTGAAGAGCCCGTGGACCACGACACCATCCGTGATGTCCGGGAGCTGGAGGAGGAGGAAAAAGATAAAAAGTTTGAAAGAAGATTTGGAACACAAGCCACTGGGACTTGAAGAGTACCTTAATTAAAAAACATGAATGGAAGTGATAAAATGAATACAAAAAATTCTTGAAACTGCGCCGAATAAAACAGAAAACTACAACAATATTCCGGCAAACCTCCTTATCGGCTTCAGGTTCTTCGCCGAACGGAACTTGGGCCAATTCCTCGTGATACTCGCCCTGATCACGGAACAGCGCCATCGGGTGGAAGTGGAAACTCAGTCTGTCGATGGGATGATCGTACTTGCGGGCGTGATTCTGTAATGCGCCCGTCAAAAATCCTGGAAGGAATTGACAATTTGAAAATGTTTGGTGAAGTTTATTCGGTTTTCACGTTCCATTTCTCCCCACGTTTTGGGGTCAAAACTACAGAGAAAATTATTATAACCGGACAGTTTTGGCCGAACACTGTTCGGTTTGTGGTTTGGTCTGCCAAACCTGTTAGTCACTTTTATATGAAGAAAGTTATCGCGGGCCACCAACTCGATAACACGACGTGATAATGAGTGACTAGTTGCACGAAGTGTTGTCAAACTGGTAATTATTTGTGCAAAATGTGAAAAATTGTAGGTTTTTCAAGGGTTTAGGAAAGTTTTCAGCAGGTTTATAACAGAAACAAATTGTATGGTATTGGTTAATTTGATGGCAAATATACTTGGGCCTGTAAAGAAAAATGGTAAAAAATTTAAACAGTCTGCTCACAAACTTATTATGTCGTGAGCTATTTAAAGCAACCTCAAGGACTGGACAGGCCGGGTCTAGGTGTTGGTGCAAAAATTCATTCATAAAGTTTTGTTTCTGATTCCAATTTTAACGAGTTAGCTAACACAATGTGTTTCTCAGTTCGGTCAAAAACAGTTTGTGTTTCTATTTTATAAGGGGCGGTCCTGGTTTTTTCCACGCTTTGCTGAATGAAAACGCTTGGAAGGCCGACTATGATTCAGATCTGGCGTACTGTGATTTATATATGAGTGTGTCGTTATCGTTGGCCTGTATGAAAGATCAAAGGCAGATCCTACGTAGTTATGCAAATGCATGTAAACTAAAATTTAATCTACTTTGAATCTAACACACCGCAAACCCTAGTTTTAAGGTAAAAAATTAAAATCCAAACTTTACAAGGTTCGATTTTGTTATAATTAGGAAAAGCTGGGAAAAAAGCTTTAACCAAAATTCTTTGTTACGTAACAAACGATCAACAATCGAACCTTGTGGGAAGAAGAACCCGGAAATCCAGAAGCTTCTTGGCGGCCCCTTCTCGACCCAACGCTGGGTGAAGTGACAGCGCAACACAAGATCCTTCACCCACGACCCCAGGGGTTTCAGGGAGGGGTAAGCCGCCTCTTCCCAAAGTGTTGGAACCTGAAACGAGTTTAAACAGTTTTAACTTTGCAGTTCGCCCCTCCTCTGGTGTTCGGGTTGCGGGTTCGAACCCCACCGCAGGCCAGAGTTTTTTCAGCCTGCGCTTTGAAATGTTTAGTCGGCCAGTTCATTTAAGTCCGGCGTGTTGTGAAACGTCATACAAGCGTGGCTGCTTTAGGATAAAAATCCCTTATCTAGCCATGCACACGTGTTTTTATTTAGAAGAGATAGTCGCTTTGAAGCGCTGTTACGACAAAACGCTGACGACGCATGTTACACAGAAAAGTTTCCTAAACGTTTTTAGGTTCTTGTGTTGCAACATCAAGTGTGGTGTCATTTTCATGCAACTCAAGTACCAATGAGACAACTTAGCTTATATTTACACGCAAATTAGCCGTTATCCTAGAAAGGCGGCGAAAAATTAAAATTTCAACAAACGTTTGACATGAAACCACAAAACTAAAAAAAATCCTGCATCACAGGTGCAAGGCGGGATTTGAACCACCAACCCCTCGTACCTGATTGTTCAGGAAACTTGTGTACATCATTTCCATCTGCTCGCTCATCACAACAAGACCGGCAATCGCCTTCTTCAACGTTTGGAGCGAATTCACAATGACTTTAAGAAGTTTCTTGAATCTTTCCACTTCTTGCTGCAGCACGGTGGTGAGGGAATTCACCCTGAGTGAGAATAGAGATGATAGTTGAAATGGTCATCATCCGTTTCAAGCCAATACCAAGCTCAACAAGGTGTCAACAAGCAATAATAACTTTTCACTTGTAATTCTGTTTCCTTACGTTGTTAAAACTTTCGAATTTAGGGCATTACAATCAGATTTCTGTACTCGACTGAATATTAAAACGAAATTAGTAACATCCAAAACGAAATCACGAATTACGATTATTGACAGCACAACATTATTGTGATTGATGTTGTCTCATAAGTGGGTAATTTGTTAAGGGTCTGCGGGTCGGATGATTTCCTTGGCTGCCGAAACCTGTGTTAACTGATGTATTCATCGGGTATGCTGTCGAAAATCGTCGGAGTAGAAAAAAATAAAACAAGTTTTTTTACTCACCTCCCCTTTGAGTCAAGTCTAAACATCGATTGTTCCGCAGCATCCATGTCAAGTTTGAAGATCTGAACTTTCTCCAGGATGCTCTGTGCGAGCTCCTGCACGATTTCATCACTCGTCTTCCCTCCTCCTCCGGATGCGAGACGTGGTTGAACCTCCAGGATCGTGTTTACGAGATTTCCCGTCTCCTGACGCTGAAGAGATGAAAGAAGAAGGATAATTAGAGTTAAGTTTATTTCGCTTGGTGAAGAAAACATAGCGACACAATTGCACTAAAACAATGGGGAAGCCGGAAATAGCTGCGCAACGTTAGAACGTTATGAGGCGCGAAAAAGTGAAGGGTGCCAGTCGGAATATTGCTATAACTGTGGTTCCTGACCATTTGACCATTTGTTTTCACCTTTTATGCTCGATGGGCCACATTTGTACATAAAATGTTTTAAGGCTTGTGCAAAGTTCTAAATCAGTGGTACTTAACCTTGTGGTAATTCCCCACATGTGAGAGGGAAGCAGGTGGGCAATTAACTGAACCTGTTAGCTGAAAATATCGTTGTTTTACATGGAGTGCGACAGATCTAGCTGAACTTTGGGAGGTAACAAGTCACCTGTTGGGGGTATTGGGTTAAACAGAGCGATCAATGCACTACAGTGGCATGCATTACAGCAGTGCTTCGTAACCATATGTGGGTATGACAGGGTAGCTGAACTTGTTAGCTGTAAATAGCACTGTTTTATATCGAGTATGATAGAACTAGTAGAAAAAACAAATTAGAGTTGGGGAAAATAACATTTAGTCTGAACATAAATAAATGTGAAAAAAAACAGTTTGTTCTATAGACTAAGATTGACACAAATGTCACAAGTTGATGCGAGAATAATTTCTGTCACACCTGGAAAGCGAGATTAGCATTGTTGTGCATTCCAAACACCTCGGGGTCGTCACTGATTGGAAGTTGGTTCACGTATTCCTGATATTCGTCCATTTTGTCAAAAGCGGGTGCGAAATAAACTCCGGACTCGGAAAATTTGTAATCCGGATTCAGTGTCTCCTCCCGGAAGAATCTGGACAAAAACAAGTTTAGAAAAATTGAGTTATAATGTTGGGATTAGTTGTGACTAGTTTTAAAATGTTTTAGGGCTTTTTGAAACTGTAATTTAATATTCGTTTATAACCGAGATTAAATTGCTAAGTATAGTCAGGTAAACAGTTAATGGTTTTAAATGGTCTGAAAAAGAAGATACAAACTAGTACTTGTGTGTAAAACATTTTCTACGCCCCCCCCCCCCCCCCCCCCATCATCAGGAATGACTCGGAAAAGCGGCGTCAAGTTACTTGTCACGGTAAAAAAGACTTAACAACTGGCAAAAGGTCACTGATAAAAACGCCTAGTAACCGGGTTTCGATGGATAATTTGTGTTTGGTGAGTTGCTATTTATATGTTTGTTACAACTTTGACTTCTGTTTTTTTATTTCAATCTTAATGTTTAATTAAAAACAAAACTGCCAGAGAACTTGTATATAGTGAATACATTATAATGCAAACCTTTCAACAAAATAATATCATCAGTTTGCATTACAATGTATTCACTATGTACAGGTTCTCTAACAGAAAAGCAATCAACCCAAAATACAGAAAGTTACCGAGACAAAATAGTTCTCAGACATCTTTGGTCGATGGCATCAGTGACCCTTCCTCCGTATGTGATCTCTCCTGTGATGTAGATGAGAGCATCCCACGGGATCCGGTCCTCCGAGCAGAAGAGCTCCAGGTTGAGGATCGCGCACTCTCGATCACTGTCGGTGAATTCGTAGCGGATATTCCAACCAAGTGGACCAAACTTCTTGCGTTCCTGTTTCCACAAAGCACTGAATTGTTTCAAGTGTGAATTTTTATTTGTTTTTTTTTTCTGGCTGAATCCTTTAGGAGTTAATCTAGTGCTTCCCAAACTATGGTGTGCTTACTATATGTGGTACGTAATCTTACTTTTTTGGCTATTTAATGCTCTGAACATTCAAACATGGTTTAGTCACTCCGCCCCCTCCCACAACGCAACCCACGACCAAACCACGAGTTGGGATCGACTACTCTGAAGTTCTCAACAAAACCATGTACTTCTTTGACGCCCAACAGTAAGTAGTTTCCAAGAAGCTTCGAAAAAACGCAGAAAATGTCGATTTACTTTCAGATTTAACAACTTCGCAGCTAATAAATTGCTTATGGAAGTAATTTATTAACCTTAATTAAGACTCTGAACCACTGGTTCACAAATTATGATTTTAATTCATCAGGCATTCTTACACAAGCGGACCACTTTATCATCGTGTTGGTGCCAATTGTATTATCGCTGTCGTTGTCACTGTTGTAACATCAATTTTACTGATTACGCCGCATTTTATAAGATTTATTCTGTCGCACAGCGGGTGTACAGGAAGTTCCAAACCGTGGGTATAAATAATTGTCCGAAACACTTCATGTGTAAGTTTGAGCTCTTTGTGCAATATAGCTGTTGACAATTACTTTCAGCCAGTGGGTTTCAACGTTTTATTCCATGAACCCTTAAACCGATATGCAAAGCTAAAATCCCCTACCGGAAATTTACTTCTTGAAATAGTATGTTTTTATCAATTAAAAAGAAAGCTCTTGCAATAGTTAAACTTCTTAGCCCCTTATAAACGGGATGGTTATTTCAAACAACTCATGTGTATCAGGTGTCCGTGACCTTTCCCAAAACCAAGGTCAGCAAAGTCTCAGCGGCCCGTGTTAGTTTCCACATTCAATTTTGTTCCCTTCATTGGTGATGTTAACACTTGCATATTTAGTGGATTTTTTATCAGATTATTAGCTTAATTAGCTGGAGATTCGCGCATGCGCACAATAAAGTTCGGTAAATTAAAGCTTTGTTTCAAGACATTAAGCACATTTCTTTTCACAAGTAGAGAATTTTGTAAAAAGGCTGGTTGGTCCGAATGTTGCCAAAGTCATGTTGTTAACGTGAATTTCGCAAATTTAGCGCAAACATTGGTGGAAATGCACAATAACAGGTTTCTGGCGACTTTAATTGTCATTTGTTATGGTTAAACACAGACGGGCGTCTGGTGAATGCCGGAATTACGTTGTGTGCGTAAAAAAATATCTTCGCGTGAGCACCACAAACGGAAAGTTGGTTTGCGTAGTTCAAATATTAAATATTCCAAAAATGTTCGGTTCAAATCCCAATGTTTGCGATCGCCACATTTTTGGTGATTTTAGTTTGTTTGTTCATGTGACGTAATAGAACGTTCGCAAATTTGCTCTTTAAGCGACCGCGCACCACAAACGAAAAAATTCTTGATTTTATTAAAAGCGATTTTTGTCACCGGCGTCGTTGGTTCTAATCCCAATGTTTGCAGTCGCCTTGCGGAGGCGATTTTCTACGAAATCGAATAATTAGTTCAGGATCGTCCGACCAGACCAACACCGGAACTTTTTGTGATTGAAATTTCACGAAACGTTGTGACTATTGATAACGAAACCACACTGATGTGCTGAAATGTGAAAGTTGATTGAAATACCAAAATAATATGTTTGTATTGAATTCTGCGTTTGACCCGGTTTCAGGTTAACATTGCTCACAAAATACGTCACATCGATGTTTGTTACGTGATTACAGCGCGTATGACGTCACAGTTTTAAGCAAAATGTGACGTTACACATATACAAATCTAAAAAAAGGCGAG
Organism: Phallusia fumigata; assembly: GCA_008931825.1. Classification (NCBI taxonomy): domain Eukaryota; kingdom Metazoa; phylum Chordata; class Ascidiacea; order Phlebobranchia; family Ascidiidae; genus Phallusia; species Phallusia fumigata. The sequence goes on from QXVZ01033149.1 coordinate 10,401, forward strand.
GACGTAATATTGCTGCCTGAATGACGACATATGTAATATGACGTCACGCAGAGTGGGGATTTACCTGTATAGCGGCGTGGAAGAAGCAAAGTCCGAAAATCATCCTCCTCCACGGGACGCCAAGCGCGTTATCCTCGAAGAAAGATGAAGTTATCGACGCGAACGCTCCTCGGATGTTGGAGCGGAGTCCCTTCGGAGGCTCGTTCGTTACCTAGCAACAAGAAGCATCGCGCGGTTGTTACCTAGCAACATGAAGCGACACGCGTTGGTTACCTAGCAACAAGAAGCGACAAGCGTTGGTTACCTAGCAACAAGAAGCATCGCGCGGTTGTTACCTAGCAACGTGAAGCGACACGCGTTCGTTACCATAGCAACAAGAAGCGACACGCGTTCGTTACCATAGCAACAAGAAGCGACAAGCGTTGGTTACCTAGCAACATGAAGCGACACGTGTTCGTTACCTAGCAACAAGAAGCGACAAGCGTTGGTTACCTAGCAACATGGTGCGACACGCCAGTTTCCTAGCAACAAGAAGCATCGCGCGTTGGTTACCTAGCAACAAGAAGCGTCACTCAAGCTGGTTGGATTGCTTTTTTATCGGCGACGAATGGAGAATCATTTAAATTTGTAATACAATTTTAAACTTATGAAAGCTCGGCAAAATGTGTTTTTGTATACCGACGTTTCGACGTCATATACAGGTGGTTTTTTATTTTCATTGTGTTGGAAAGACGACGGAAACAAAAATACATTTAAGAGCGATTATTGAAACAGATTATTTGAACTTTAAAGTATGTTATTTTTTTCGATGCAGATAAAAAGGAAAAGGGGAAACTTAAATTTGTCGGAATTTAAAACTCCTATTGATGTTTACGTTTTAATACTAGGTTTAAAAAACGGAAACATGCGTTTCATCATTATGCAGATTCTTTCCACTGCTTTACAACCGTTAAAAATCGTTACGACCTACAGTGGTCAAAATGTATTGAGCAGTGGGATTCGAACCCACGATCTGTGGATCGTACCAACCTTCACAGAACCCTGCAGGATCGTCACAGGGAAGAAGTTGGTGGGCATTGAACTGAGGAAGAGTCGGAAATCGTCATGGATCGCTTCCGCGGGGAGTTCCTTAAATCTGGGAGCAGGAAGAAAATATGAGGTCGCTATAATTACAGTCTACAGCATCAGTGTTTCACAACCAGTGGAACGCTAACATCTCTCGCTCAACAAATTGACCTGAGTTCTTCGTTTCATTTATATGATTCGATTCAGAAACTTAACAAGGTTATCTGATGGAAATTACTTTTTCTGGACTTGTACGCGGCGACAGTGTGTTGCCTCCGAGTGGTGTGCAACCACAAGAAGTTTGGAAACCAATTTAAATAAATGCGGTACTGTGTAATCTCTTTTCATTATTGTTGTGATAATCAACAAATTTTCGTTATTATCCTGCGCCTCTACGGCCACTTTGTATAAACTTTACAACTACGGTAGCATGCGGCCTGTAAAAGGTTTTTTCTGTTGCTGTTTGTGGTTTGGCTTAAATGTTATTTTGCGTTAGAGCTAAAGACATTTAGTTTTGACTTTTTGAATTTATCCAACTCCAATTTCAATCAGTGGTACTTAACCATGTGGTAAATCCCCACATGTGGCTAATGACAGGGGGGAAGGTGGGTAGCTATCTGAAAATAGCATTGTTTTATATTGAGTTTGGCAGAAGTTTAGCACAATACACAAACTAGATTTTGATAAATTGGGAAAATTGAAATTTGGTTCAAACAGAAATGATTAGAAAATGACAAAAGGTGAAAAAAAACCGCTGGTGTAAATCCAACATTCATGGAAACTCACTCCTTGAAAATTTCCTCGAGTCGCGGCATGAAAGACTTGGCAAGATGACAATTCTGCAGGAAAACCCATCCCCCTGTCTCCCGCGCCGTGTTGATCATCTTCTCCGCAATCGGCCCCTGACCTGTGACGTCACAAGTATGGCGTCATTATGATAAGACAAAAGCCAATCAGCGAAGTAAGGTGGAAGTTATTAGCGTAACCGGGTGAGGTTGGAAAAGATAAAAAAAACTATTTTTGGCATGTTTTCCGTTTTTTTTTTTAAATGATAGCTCATTTCCGTCGAACGTTGTGACTTTTTTAAATTAACTACCCAAAATCTCAAAATTTTTGAATCAATATCCCAAAATCAAAAGCTTTACCGTGATCATGACGCGGGAGCAACAGCCCCACCTGAGGATATTTTGTCATTATTTAACTGAACCCGCCTCACACGAGATCAAATGGTTTGGATCTGACACCAGAACCGGACTGAGTTTGACATGCCTGATGTAAGTGGACAAAGTCGGGCTTGAAACAATTGATTTTCAAAACCTTAAACAACCGAACCTTGTCCCAGTGAAATCGCCTGTAGTTTGTCAACATAATCACGTTCCTTCGCGAAGCGCAAGAACGCCCCCATGGGGTCAGATCCTGTACTGAGAACGAACACTAGAGGCGTTGTGCTCGCCATGTCGGCGTAGAGTGACGTCAGAGTGATGGGAGGGTTCTCGACGAACGCTTTCCCGCTGTTCGCTACAACGAAATCGGTTGTAGTAGAGACGACCTGCAAGAAGTGATAAAAAGTAATATTCCAAGGTTTGGAACCACTGGTCTACCTGAAGAAATACCACACTTGTCATGAATAAATATAAAGTGGAAATTCCTTCTATTAATTCATAAAATTCCTTTCTGGGGCGGAATTCCCCCAGTGGGAAACCACTGACCTAATTTCAAAACGAATTTCAAGAACTCCAGCATATTTCTAACAGTTTTCGCATGAAAAATTATCAAATCGTTAGTTTACAACTGCAGTTACAAACCGTCTCGTTGCATTTTAATTTGTATTATCGTGTACAAAAAATTTTTAAACATATATTGGTTTAATAAAGTTGCGTTAGTTAATGTAAGTGTTTCAAATTAGAAAGCATTCACATTCAATACATGTAGTGTTTTGTGTTGCACCAAACTTCAGGAGCTCCCAACATCATCTCACCTTCTCCTCCTTAAAGATCTTCACCAGGATCAGCTTCTGGAACATCGTCAACTTTTCCTCCCAGTGTCCGATGTTGTCATCCACCTTGTCTCCCTCATCCGGAGTCGGAGGTCGGACATACGCCGGAGGTTCGGGCGTCTGATGAGGAACAAATGACGTCATAAACCAGGTGTGTGACGTCATAAACTATGTGTATGACGTTATAAGTTATTATGTGACAAGCGCTCTTAATTAGAGGCGGTAAAACAGGGCTTGGTAATATTAAAATTAAAAAGCGTTATTTTGGCCCCATTTATAACAAATAAACCACACCACGGAGCCATAAATCCCATTTTATCACTAATTAAAGGTAGAATAACTTGTGCTGTACAATAGACTGCTATAGAGGGCTATTTTTATGACTTCAATATTGTGGTGTGTCAAAGCCATGCATCGATTGCTGTTAAATAAAAAAATGATTTTAAATTAATGCATTGACTTTAAAAAGATCAACCGAGAGACAGAATAGAACTCTATTTCAATATATTTTAAAATAGAAGGTGGCGAAAAATCTCCCAACATTCGGTTTCAGGATTCTCAGGGTCTAGGCAATTCAAACTGCACCCTAATTGCGCTAGCCATTAGAAATTTCGGCACCTGACCCCCAGAACGGCCGTACTTGCAAGCTGAAAGGAGTGGTCAAATGAAAATGTTTCCCCCCCAAAAAAACGTCGCTTGAGTTAAAGTTGAAAAGTCGCAATTCAGCTTACCGAGTAATTTTCCCACTTTTCAGGGTTCAACCTAATTTCGAGTTCACCCAGCGCACAGTAGATAGGAGTTCTCAATAAATCTTCGGTCAAACCGTGGAAGCATGGAAGATATTCCTCCAAATCGACGCATTTTATCCAATCCTGAAACAACAAAATATTTGGGTTGTTTCAAGAACTGTCTCATATGTGTTATGTGAACCACACCATCAAGCACTCACTAATAAAAGTATTTTGGAAAACAATTTCGCGGTTAAGCGTTTGATGTTAAAAAGGGAATTAATCTGATGACCAATATAAACGTGCTTAACACCAGCATAAAACGTGATTGAGCAAATCCACCATGTTTTTAGCATTATTTAATTTTACAACAAAAACTTTGTTATTGGGGCCATAAAAGAATTAAAGGATGTTGTCAATTGTACTAAAAAGCTTCAGAACTTAAATTAAATTTTAAATTAGGAAAGAAAAACCTCATAATTTTGTTTGCTAAAATAATTTTTCTATCATTGCGACCTCGTTGTTGACAATTAAGCTGAAATATTTCCTCCATAAATTTTCAGCGCTATACGTAGTCACAAATATAAATAGAAATCAGATAGAACGAATCGCGCTTGAGGCATTATGACGTCACATAGGTTTACCTCTTCCGACAGCCAATCAGCTTCGGGCTTGGGAGGACGCTTCTTGTCGATCCCTGCTGCTCCTCGGAGGAAGTAATTCCACTCTGCATCTTTGATCAGCGTCTTCTGCCGCATGATGTCGACACAAACCATGAAGCTGAAGATGAGCTTGTGACGCTCGAACAATCCGCGAGCCACGTTCCGATAAATCGCGAATGTCGTGTCCTCCTGTGACGTAACAATGCACGAGATTTAGTTTATTTTGATTTGAAATTCGTTAAAACGTGTACAGCAAAACTTAACCCAGTAGTTCCCAACCTGGGGAGGAATTGGATGAGTGAAGAGGGGAATTTCCACTTTTTTAGTAAAGTTATTCATGATAAGTGTAGTTTTCAATTTTCAAATAGACTAGTGGTTCCAAACGTTTTAATATTATAGAAACAATCTTAAATGCGGACAGGATAAGTCGCTTTTTAAATAAGGAACTGTCGGTGTTGACAGAATCAGTCAGTGTGCAAAATCCATTCAACCCGAAGTAAAGATTCCGATTTACGCGAAATATATTCCTTGTGCTGTCTGATTCTGTCAGCATTCAAAACAGTTTTATTTAAGTTTCAATATTGTTTTTAACTTTTAAAATTCAAAGTGGCATTTTACCAGCAGAGTCTTGAGTCGTTTGTCCAGCGTATCAGCCTGCTCAGCATTGGTGATGGTCGTGTTGAAAATGCTGTTGAAATACTGTAGGGAGAATTGGTACATCGGGTCGATCTCGCTCAGAGAAGCCACAACGAAGAACAACACGGAACCTCTAGTAGCGACTGGTCGATACCTGCGAGTGGAAGATAGTTAGAGATGTGTTAGACGACTAAGTAGCAATGGAGTGGAATTGACAGACTAAATTTTCTGCTTAAAGATAAGGTTTTCCTCTTATTTTTTATGTTTGCAGATAAGCCTTCCATTTTAATTGATCTGTTATAATACGAAGCACGGGAGTTACATCCTTATACTGAAACCATTCGGTGTGGTCAGCAAGGCTATTTGCTTTACGAGCTAAAATTTCTTAAACTTTAAGATCTATCAACTTTTTAACAGTTGTTTGAAGTCAAACAGGTCGATGACCAACAATTTCAACAATTGTGACTAACTATTTTGACTGTGAGATTGTGACTAACTAACAGTTGTTTTACAATTCAAACTCAATATGGACAAAATATTCACGACTTTGTTTGACATCCGAGCATTGAGGCAATGGTTATCAATAAACCAACAAAATTATAGAGAAGAATTCATCTTACTTCTCTCTCGCTTCCGAGATGTTGATCTCTGTCGCCTCCGCCTCCTCCAGACGCTTCGAGATGACCCCTGATGTCAACTTTGATTCGTTCAGAGTGTTTATCAGCGTTTCGTTATCTAGGATGTTCCCCTCAGATGTGAAGAGAAGTTTCAGAATCTGATCCTCGATCGATTTCAGCTGTGCTTTGTCGGCGTTTATCCTGCGTTGAAATTGAAATTAATTGTCACCGAATTTCGTTTGATTCAACACACATGGAGAGATCATCATGTTTTTTGGCAGACGAATCCCAGCTGTTGATAATACACAGCTGCTGTACATGATTGCGTAAGGTTAACCGAGATGCGTTTGCCTGCAACACTCCAAAAGGCAATAACTTTGCTCTCATTTATTGTTAAACTCTTCGTTACATTATCATGTAAGCTTATATTTGGTTGGTCAAAAAGCGCAATGTTGTTGTTGGATTTATAGCGCATTGCTAAAACCGCGTTGGAAAGGGTCGTTTAGAGTTAGTTTACGCAGCAGATTTAAGTATATTTCCGTTGGTGATTAAACATCTTATTGTTGTGAGCATTTAACTATTTAATCTAAAGAAGTTCTAAGTTTTGCTCGGTTAATTAAAATACATTTCGCCTGAATCAGACTTTACCAGTGTCTTGTTCATCTGCTCTAGCGATCAAATGAAATACTTCAAATATCACTTTTAACAATAGAGTTCACAGTTTTAAAGCACAACACACGAGGAATCAAAAACAACAACAGACCAAACATCACGATGCTCGAACTGTGAAATGAACAGTTCCATGCAAATTTTTTGACATTATCAAGTTAAAATAGGAGGTGTTGGGGTTCCACATTGGTTATATTTCCTTTATCTAAAGTTTGCGATTTTTAGCTTTGACAACCTGTTCATTTCTTACAGGCTTTCCAGAACAAACCCGAGTTGTTACATGGGTGAGTACGGATCTTGTTGTGCACCAGTGATACCAAACCCACCTTAGGATCAGCTGGTTCCTCTGTTCCTCCAGATCCGGTCTCTCAAGCCGCACTACGTCACTCAGGATCTGATCCTCCAGTCCCAGTTTCGTCACAGTGAAGTTGATGATGGTTACCTGGCAACGGCGGCAACATAAATTCAAAGTGGATTCTCACAGACACGCGGGCATAGTGGGGTCAAGTAAGTTTAGTCTCAAAGTCTGTGGTCAAAGGTTCGAATCTCAATACGGTTGGTTTTGTTTGTATAGTAATTTTCATGACAAATAACTGTGATCAATATTCATGCGCGTATATGATTCTGTTATCTGCCCTGAAGCTTTCATGCCGACCAACGATAACGGAACACTCATATATGAATCATAATACGCCAGGTCTGCAAGAGGCGTTATACCGAATCATAGTCTGTCTTTCAAGCATTCCCATTTAGCAAAGCGTGGTTAGAAAAATTTATGCTGTGGGATTCGAACCCATGACAGGGGACTATCAGAGGATGGTAAATTTTTTGTGGATTAGATTACTTGCTTTATTCCAAGATATGTAACTTGACTTCACGACAGGCCATTTTACAATGATTTGGAAAGTTGATTTAAACTTTGTTTCCAACTTGCTTATCCTTATTTTTTCGTTTTTAATACGAACTTTTTAGTTGATCCAACGTTAAAGTTCAGTTGGTGGAGTAAAATTTACATTCTATTTTTCAAGTGAACAACTTCGCAAAGCTCCAGTCCTTTCTATTTTCTCACCTTGATGCAAACTTCAGGCAAATAATGCGGGTTCGCCATCTTTGTCGTCATGTAAAATCTGAAGTTCTTGTCATAATCAATGTCGGAATCTCCCAAACGTATCAACATTCGACCCCCGGCAATGAAAGTCTGCGGAAAATATAAACAAATATTTATAACCAAGTTTGTCGTTTTAAAATTCCAATGAGTGTTGGATTTGAGGACAACGAGGCTTTTCAACAAATTACCACCAGCGCACGTTCCAACAATCTCGATCTGAACAATAAAGGATTTGGGCAAAGTCTTATTCCTTGACGGGACAATGGACGAATATTGTGATATATACAATTAACATCGCGGGTAAAGATAAAAAAACTTGAAAATTGCTTCTGTTTTTAAAACTGAGGTATTAAATTAACGACGATCGGCATTTTTAAAGTGATTGGCCAAACATAAAAAAATCTGATGGTCAACCATAATTTGATTCATAAACTTTTGAATCAAGTGTTTTTTTCACCAAGAGGAAGACTGAAATATCCAGTATCAATTGCGGGTAACCCCCACCTGTTTAAGTAGAACCGGTTCCAGAGCCGGATCTAGACTCTCTTCTAGTTCCTCGCACAGAACCGGCATCCCGATCCGGATCGAGTTTTCCAGAGTCCGGAGGAAGTTAGGATCTGAGAGCTTGATCACTTTCAATCCGTTCTTCGTCTCCTTGTTCCGAATCCATCTAGGTGGAAACATAAAACTCCGGTTACGGAACAAGTTTGTGATAAAGTCATGTCTCCGTTTTGGTATCGAAAAAAACAACAAATCTAGAAAACAGAAAACACATGAACCCATCATTTCTTCGTCAACTCATTTTCTTGTGAGCCCCTGTCACATAACATTGTAAGCCTTGTAATGTGGGTAATGACGATGCAGCTGCAGCGCGTTCAACCTTGATCCACCAATTGTGGCTTTAACATTTTCGCGCCTCATAACGTTTTTTACGTTGCGCAGCTATTTCCGGCTTGGTGATAGATTTAGTGCAATTGTGTCGCTATGATTTCATTCACCAAGCGAAATAAACTCAACTTCCTCCCATAGTCGCCACCATTTACCTGTTCGCCTGATCCTGCGGGTCGATCATTAGCGGCCACCTCCTCGCTCGCGTCACCATGATCGCGTTCTCTGTCGACACGTTGTCACGGGGAAGTCCCTCCGTGTTCCACTGACGTATCTCGTACGCGTCACCGAGGATTTTCACCAAACTCAGGTTGCTTGAAGTCGGGAGATCCTGAAATAAATGTTGGAACTTTTTGTAACGAATCTTAATATTTTAAAATGTCACAAGATCTTACCCACAATTTCGAACCGGGAGGAATGTTATGAGTCAAGTGGAGGAATTTCCACATTAAAGTTAATCATGATAAGTGCAGTATTTCTATTTAGGTAGACCAGTGGTTTCAAAGCTTTTAATATTACTTTACATCACTTCTTTTATATAGGAGAGGAATGAAAAGTTCCAAAATGTCCAAAAGGGGAGAATGTATCAAAATGGTTTGGAACCGGTGGTTTAGGCAGATACATGTTGCAGAATTCGGTAACGTTCAATTGTGGGAATATTTTGACAGCCAAGAGCGCAAAAGCCCAGTAGTCTCAATGTTTTAAAATAAATAAACTTGTTGAGAACGTATCTTGGAATCTCATTAGGGAATTTTTAACTTTACGATGAAAGTGAATTTCCCAACTAGCTTTGTTAATTCAACCGTGGAGGACCGTTCGCACAAACGGCTCGGTATGATTAAAGCGGGTTTCCTAACGAGTTTTGTGCAGTCAACCACAACCCTGAATCTTTTATGGAATCGGTTTTTGCCTTTTACCACAAACGCACTGGCCCGAGCAGTTTTTAAAGCGACAAGCTTTATTAAATAAACGTTTCGGCAACAACTCATGCCATGATCACTGATACAGTAAGGTTTGCACCGAACACGCAGGTAAATTTGTAATAAGAGTTATGAACAGATCTGTGTTTAGTGTTCCAAAAATTTTAGCATTTACGACAGAAAATCCTAATCCCAATGATGCTTTACTCATTTAAATCAATAGAACAATGTTTGAAGCAAACTGCCCGAAAAACATTAATATTTGATCAAAGTGTATGTTTTGAACTGTTTGTTTTTTGTCAAACGTTAAGGGTCGCAGAAAAGTTTTAGGAATCAAAAAAGGTCGCAGACCAAAAAGTTTGGGAATCATGATCTAGAACACCCAGTATCCGACTGACCACACAAAGCTAGTTCACGAACCAGTTCCTTGCAGGTCTGGGTCCAGCCTTCCACCAGCAAATCCCTGTACGTCGAAGTGAAAGCTCCGTAGTAAGCGACACAAGCTGCCGCGATGAAAACGTCCCCGACCACGTTTCCGATCTGCTGTTCATATTCCTCGACCTTTTCCTGCCAACGAACCTGGTGGACACATACGCAATCGATGACGTCACCGTTACGTCATCATAAACACGACGCGAAACATCGAATCACAAAAAACTAAATGTGGGTGAAAGAGGACAAAAAATCTTTCAATTTTACGTAATTATTACTTAAGATGTTATGTATGATTTCGCTGGTATTAATGGCTTTTCATTTGTTACGCCGAAACGATTTTAAGTAATCTGTTACAAAACAACACCAATGCCAAATTAACTAGTGTGAGGGTATTGTTACGTCACTGCATATGACGTTAACACCCTCGCCATCAAAAGGCCAACATCTTTAACAACAATCAAATTGTGACAAAAAAGTAACATACAGTGACGTAATGTCACACGTCACGAGTGACGTCACACACCTGTTCGTCACCGAGCGCAGCAGTTAGTTTTCCCGCCCTTTTCATGCGAGCAGCAGTGAGCGACATCGTTTTCATCAGCCGGTCTTTCTCTTGCACGCTTTCATCGTAAGTTGCCTGTGGAATGAAAGATGCAGATTACAATGTCTCTCTATTGTCATCATCAGTGCATAATGCTGTGTTTTTAATCAAGACAATAGCTAATTTTCAAACAAATTAAAACAAAATTGAAAAAGGCAATATTTAAAAATGAGCAGAATTCCCCGTTTGTTGAACCTGCTTTACCATCAGTCACCTCACCTGTAGTTCGGCAATCTGGTTCTCCACGGCCTGAAGTTTTTCCTGTTTCTCACGCAATGACGACATCGTGACGTCGAGTTCCGCTTGGGCGGCTCTCAGGCGTTCCCTCTTTGGCTCCACCTCGCGGACGACGTTGGAGTAAGTGTGCATAGCGCGAACCCACATGCACATCGAGCGACATGCCTTCGAAACCTGTGCGAAACACCATGTTTTGAAAATATTTACACACACGTTACAAATAAAGTATTGTTACGATGTTTTGTGAAACTCGCATCCAAACAAAGTGACCTTACTTGGGCGTCAAGCTACCTCACTCATTGCAGTTCCGATAATTTTTTTGTTAGATTTTCCTAAATTTTGAAGTTGGTGACATCAACTTGGGGTCAACCCATCGGGTTCACTAGGTTATTGCTTAAGATTCTTGCTGAGGAAAACACTAGATACCGAGACAGGATTAGAACCCACAACCTTGCGAGCAGAACTACTCAACCATCTGAACCTAAAAGTCCATGAGGTGAGAAACCAAGCGCTAAGCCCCATATCATCATTAAACAACTGGAAAAGTCATTTTGAGATAAAGAAATGAAACTTCTCTCTTTTACTTGCAGTTTGAAATAAAACGTTTTTGTTTGCAAGGAGACTAATTAAAATATTTTTAGTGTGTTTTGGGATGAAATAATTACTTAATTTACCCTCAAGTAACAAAAGATAATATATTATAACATCAGTAACCGCATGAGCGCAGTGTACATACCCGTTCAACTTTCTCCGGAACAAAGTCGGGCATCGCGATGTATTTGTTGAGTTTGTTAATGATTTTCTGCTGGATGTTGTCCTTGTCGTACTCGAGAAGTCGTTTAAGGAAGTTGGGATCGCCCAGGAGGGTTTTAGCTGCTGCCCAGTCAGTTTTCGAGTTGAGTAAAATGCAAACCTGAGTGAAAACAACTCAACTGTTAATCTCTGCTGCAAACTAAAACGTTGTTGAAAATGTTTTATTATGTACAAAGCCCAGAATTGTTTGAATTATACTTTTCAAGAGTTTCTTGAAACATGCTTTGACTTTCTTCTACGTCTAGGGACTTTTTCTACTCTCCAATGGAGTAGTTAGATTTGCTGACTAAAATATTTTAATCGACCTCTACTGAGCTGGGCGAAAAGCACCCCCCATTTCTGTAGCAAACAGAATGGCATGGCCTAAAACCAGCACACACCCGCATAGGCAGGTTAGTAGAAAAAAACAACTCAAAGTCAACTCACCGTTTCCATAACCGTCATGACGAGGTCGGGTGGTTTCGCAAAAACTTTGATCTCAGCGATGTCACTTTTATCGAGAGCGTCGAGCGCTTTGTTGGCGCCGTGCAGAACCGGAAGAGCTTCGTCTAAATCCTTCTGCGCGTCGTCGGCGATCGCTTGTGTCTCCTCCGCTTTCACCTTCGCCACCGCCTCGTCCTCGAGAACCACTTTGCGCACCTGTGACGTCACACATAGACCGTTATGACGTCATAGGTACACGGATTAGAGCCACGTTCTATTGTAAATGTGTAATGACGTCACAATCCCGCTATATCGTCCCCCAAAAAATAGTGACGTAGATGCGACGTCATTTTTCCCTGATTACATGTTTGAAAATTGTTGATGTATTCAACTTTACATTTCATAAGTGTTATTTTATCTACAATGACGTGATAAACTGAATTTTGGCAACAAATGACCTAACGAAATACTTTGACTTTGTTGTAGAGTTGGTCACAGTTTTTTGCAAACATTTGTTTCACATCAAAGTCTCACTTATTTTCCCGCGGTTAAATTTAAACACAATGCGTGCACGTGATGGGTTGAAACCCGGTCACCTGATCAGCCTTCTCCTGATCCACAGCAAGTTTTTCCATCAGTTCTTCAGTTTCGACACTTTTTCGTTTCAACTCCGGTTCGAGAGCGGTCAGTTCCTCTTGCATCGAATCCACCAAGTCGTTCGTCTCAAGAAGTTTGCTCAAACCCGTCTGGGGGAGAAAAATTTTTAAGAATTCGGTACATTATGACGTCACAATAGGCAGGGCGCTATATTTTTATTGTATTCTTTTGTTTTTATCCGCCATATTTTAGCATTTTTTTATTCTGTTTTTATTCTTTCCACTTCGCACATGTGAAAGCGACCAATAAGCCAACTAATAAAGTTTAACACCAAATCCAAAACATTGACGTCACTTTTTTAACTCTGGTTCATCCACCAACTCTATTAGTGTTCGTGTTGAGGCAAAAACATATTTAACCTCAGTTTGTTATTGTACCTTAAACCTGTCCCTCGCGGTGACGAGTTGTTTACGCTTTTCTTGCAACATCGTCAAGTAGAGGTTGATTAGCTCCAGGTATGACGTAGGTGTTGTGTAATAATGACGTCGCAGTTCCTTGTAGAACCTGAGAAGCAGTTGTATTCAAACTGGTTTAAAACAGGTAAATCAACTGATTGTAAGGTTTAAGGGGGCTAAAAATTCCTCGATTTTGGGCGGCAATCCTTTCATTTAAAAGTGGACGTTGTTTTTTCGGTATTGTTTAAGATCTTTCTTTTGAGCCAACATTAAAACATAAATCCAAATCCTATTCACCAGATTATGCAAACATAAAAAAAATGGAAACTACTGCTTAAAATTTGGTGAAAAACAAGCGTTAAGAGGCTCAAAACGTGGAAACTCAACACAGATGATTTAAAGGAACAACAACAACATAAAACTTACTTTTCAGCCATCGTATTCACGCTAATATGGATTTCCACGCACAGTTTGGATATTTTCTCCTTCATACTATCCTCAAGGTCATGAACTGGACCCAGAAAATTCTGTGACACGCTCAACAGCGCCTCCTCTGGCCACTGGACGAACCTACAACACATGTAGAATCGTCAGGTTCAGGGTTCGAACCCCAAGATGGATGTACAGCGCTGGGTAATTTTGCATTGAGTATTATTGAGTTGGCGCTTATGTTTTAAAGAGTAGATTTCTAGATAATCCAAAACTCAGCTACCAGAGAGTTTGTATATAGTGAATACATTGTAATGCAAACGTTTCAACAATCGCTGTTGTCATCATTAGTTTGCATTACAACTCATTCACTTTGTACAAGTTCTCTGGTAGTTATGTTCTTAATTAAGCAACTCTTCCAGTGTGTGCAAGTTGTGATTATTTTTGACCAGAAATTTACCACGCACCGACAGTTTGAAACCAAGTTAAGGCTTCCATAAAAACCAAAAAAAACAGCAATTATCACAATTGGACAACATCCCATCAGGAAACCATTTTGTACTTATAAGGGATTAATTTTGCTGCTGGCAAATCTACTTTATTCAGAACGCTTATCGCTGTTGAATTTAACTAATCGTTTGAAAAAACATAAATAAAAAAAGTGTTTGTTGTTTCTATGGCAATATAAGGGTAATCCCCACCAGTCGATCGTGCAGCAGTTAACCAATGAAGGAAACATTCGACATCTCGCCCGGAAAGCGTCGCCGACAGGAGACATGCAAACCACGATGTGGAGATTTTGACGAACTCTGCAAAAAAATGCTCTAACTTAATTCAAAAAAATATATCTTTTGGCTGACCGCTTGGTTCGTTGATAATTAAAAAACATTATTTGTGATAAAGTTTTTTATGAATATAATTGACGATATTTAATTTTTATGATGATGCATATTGAAAAATCAAAACAGTAGTCGGTTTTTTGGGAACTAAGGATTCTAAACTAAATTTTCCGTTTGTTGATAATTCACTTTGATGACGTCACATCACAGTCACGTTTAAATATCAAAAGGTGCGTACATTAAAATTAAGACCCTAAGCACAAACAATTCACGGTTTTAAACTGTCTTAATAAGGAGACAAAAGCCAGTACTTGTGTGTAAAACATTTTCTACGTTTCGACAATCGCTGTTACTGGCCTGTATTTCTTGATGGGCCCATTTCCCAAGCCTGTGCATTAAAAACTCGCAACCAAACGGAGATGAAACAAAACGTACCTAGCGATGAAGTGCTGGTACACCCCGTCCCTGTCACCCTCGGAAATACCGAAGTTTTTGGCGAAAGGTCGAATAGCGGCAAGCACTTGTTCAAGTTCGTCCTTCTCGAACAGGTTCGGTACTTCCCCCGAGTTGAGAATGTTGTTGATGTCTTCGAGGAATTCTTCTTGCACGATCTGAAACACGATTGTGACGTCGTGATGAGTAAACAAAGTGAAAGTTACGTGATTCTGGATGTTTTTTTATTTCTTGTCAAAATGATTACTAGACCTTTCTGCCAGAGACCTGCATTGGTCGTTTATGTGTTTAGTAAAATTTTCACAAAACAGGGGTTTCGCATCAAATTGTGGAAACAAGTTTGAGCAAGTAAAAATGTTTGGTTAGGGACAACACCTTGTCAATCAGCAGACAACCAGGGATGCTAGGTAGGGAAAAAATTAGTAGGATAGTAGCTAAAATCCAAATTAGGAATTTGTGACTTGGAAATTTGGAGAGGTCGCTCAAGGGTTTAGGTTGTAAAAGTGGTTGGTTTGAAACAGCGCCTCTCGAATCAGAAAAGACAAAGTTTGCTTGGAAGCAAAT
>QXVZ01033150.1:0-34738 GCA_008931825.1 Phallusia fumigata
TAGAAGAGCTCAATGTTCTAAATGCAATTATGTTTGTTGGTAAGTTCATTACATAGCTACATATTGGCATTGGCTACACTATTAATACTACTGACTGCTTTCCTGCATTTTTTGTATGCTAAATATTTGTGGTTGTTGATCTGACATGTTTAAAGCAAATGTTTAAAGCAACCTGCCCAACAGCACAAAAACGTTTACAACCGGTTGTAAATCTTAAAGTAAACTAATATTTTACATGGAAATTCAGTAACAATTTAATTAATGTAACCCTTGACTTCGTATAGCTATGTAACTTTATACCTTTACAGTGCCCACAGATGTTTTGGTCATGGCCCATGTTGAGAAGTACTGCCTTAGAATTAAAATAATACATTTATTGATTGCCTTGTGTTACATTTAAGTGTCCCAGCATTTTTTATTTGTGAGGTCATTCACTTGTTCCAAAACCGCTTGCAAAGAACTGTTTTGTGTTGATCTTATTTGATTGTTGAAAGAAACATAATGACACAATTGCACTAATCAATCACCAGGCCGGAAATAGCTGCAAGTTAAAAACCTTTTGGGATGCAAAAAGATTAAGGTTGCAATTGGTGGATCAAGGTTAAGCACGCTGCAGCTACACCATAGTTTGGATGACAGCTTTACTGCTTGACAAATTTACCATGTTTAAACAGCTTTGAATGTGGCCATCCTTATCACACCCCAGCAGACTGTTCAACTATCCAAAAATGGCTGACAAAGTGTGCTGACGATTCCGAGACAGCAAACTACATCAGCGCAAACACAAAAGATGTAAGATATCTGTTTTTTTTACTTTGTTGACAACCTCAGTTAAAATAACAATGCTGAATCGCCGTTTGCTTATGATGAGTCTACGTTGTCACATTAATATATGGCAATGTTATTTAAGTTTTATGTTTGAGAAAAGCTGAAAGATGAAGATTGCATGTCGCATATCACTATTTTGAAACATGTTAAAAACATTTTAAATTGCTAACTTTGTTGTATTTGCAGTGTCCTGTGTGTCACATATGCATCGAAAAAAATGGAGGTTGCAATCACATTGTAAGTAAATAACACAATAAATAAAAATGTAATGTTTCAATTATGATACAGTTCTTTCATTATTAGGCAATCATAGTAGTTATTTATAGTTATTGACACTTTTATGTGTAATACCAATACACCCACTTGACATGTCTTCGTTTTGTTACAGCAATGCTCCAAATGCAAGCACAGTAAGTGATTAGTTTTCTAAGTTTCTAACCCATTAAGTATTAGTGATATGAAACTGAAAATAATGATAAAGATATTTTTTTAACCAAACATAGACTAGTCAAATTTAGGTTGGTGCTCTTCAAAAATATGTCAAAATGAAATTAAGTTAATTTAATTAAAAAATTCTTATAAAACTTGTCAATTTAAATTGTTAGATTAAAAGCCCGATGGTGGATTATTTAAATCCTTTTTAGATTTTTGTTGGATGTGCTTGGGCGATTGGAAAAACCATGGCAACTCATATTATGAATGCAGTAGATACAAAGAAAACCCAAAGATCGCCAAGAAAAATCAACAGACTCAAGCACGTGAAGCGCTGAAAAAATATTTGTTTTATTTCCAAAGGGTAAGTTCGAATACACGAACTTCTTGCACAGAGTTCCATTGCTGTAACCAGGCCAGGGCCACCCAAGGTTGTTATAAGTTGCCTGGGTGGCAGACTTTAATTTTCTAACATTTTTGTTCTTAGGCTCAAGCGGAGGCATCGATTTTTTAGCAATTTTTTTTCGTGTTGGGTGGCAACGTGATCGAATTGCACAACATACACCTTTTGGTTTATAACATCATTATTCTGTCTGTTATTGCTAATATTAATGGTACATATGGCACAAGTAATGCGCAAAATTGGACTTCCTGTTGCGTTGTTGAAATTTCTGGGATGGCAGCATAGACTTTTACAATGGCTGTCACCCTAGAAATTTTCGACGCCTATGGGCTCAAGTATAACTGCCATCAAACATGCCAAAATTATACCAGCTGTTACTGTTATAGGCCTACTATTTGAAAACTTCTGTCGGAAACGCATTGGACATATACGAGTTTTAAAAACTTGTATAAATGCATACCAATCGGCAACACTGCGTACAATTAATGACTCATTATTATTTCATATTATCATAAAATTTGTCAAAGTGCAAGGATTTGTGGTCTCACAATGAAACGTTGCATATAATCTTGATTGGTTTATGATTTTGAAAAAACGTGTGTATCCCTAAATAACTTTCTTGATGTAAAAGTGGAACATCGTGGGTTGGGCAGGTTTTTTTTATCATTTTGATTTTAAACAACATTTTTTCAGTAAATCCACCTCTGTCTCAACCGGTTTTTGCTTTAATATGAAGGAAAATGTGATAACTGACTAAATAGAAATGGGTTCGAATATGTTGATGGCAATATTCTAAATCCAAATTCTTAGTGTGTCTAAAAACGTTTATGCTGCATAGTGGCACATTGCAATTGTTCGTGTTACACAACAAGCAATTGATAGCACACTAGATCCCTTTTAAAACATTCAACTAATAAGATTAACAAATCACATTTTGAATCGAATGAGATTATGTTAATACAGTTTATTTGCAAAAATCATTAAAAAATGGTTTTAAAACAAGATAATTTAATTGGAGATTTTAAAACACAAAAATTCCACTCCAAGGCAAATTAAATTCAAATGCTGTTCAATTTAGTTTTTGTGTATTCGTAACATTCCTTGTATTAGATTAATGGTTTCTTTTTAGGCATTCCTCGTTGCCTATTTTGAAACTTTTCATTTCTTCCCAGCTAGACAAGAAGTGATATAAAGTAACATTAAGAGGTGTGAAACCACTGGGCTATTGAAAAAAAATACTACACTTATCATTGTTAACTTAACTATAAAAGTGAAAATTTCTTCTCCCATCTCATTAAATTCATCCCTTGGCTGGAATTCTTCTCCGTTGGGAACCACTGTAACAGATAAACATAAAAAATAACAGTATAATGATACATCTTTGGTTTTCGAGCATGTTAAATGTGATTTAATTACAAGCCAATATGCAACTGACAATTGTTAGTGCCCTTAACATAAAGAATGTTGGCAACAAGTGGTAGCAGGTTCCTTAACACTCTAACATGCAATATTCATCAGTTTATGTTCGTTTCAAACACCGCAGTGGGAAAACCATAACCAGAGTCTGATGCTGGAAGCCCAGGCGCGCACACGGATACAAAAACAGATCGAGGACAAGGTGAACAAATGCCAGGGCACTTGGATAGATTGGCAGTATCTGATGCGAGCCGGTGAACTTCTTGCTAAGGTAGTTATTATGCTACTCATACTGTTTTTTATATTTGTTTCTGTCTTTTGCCAGTTTGTTCCTCAATTATTCAACAAAAGATTGTCAAATTTCTATTTTTAAATTGGCGCACATGATATATAGGTATATGAATCTGTGTAATATACCTCGAACCCCGGTTGACCCACCCATCAACCAACAGGCCCCCAAAATGTGAAATTTTCGGACTGATTATTTATTGTTTGTTTCGCAATAAAGTAACTAAAAATTTTTTACAAGCCAGCAAAACGTTTTGTACATTTCAACAAACACTATTGTCATCATCAGGAATGAATTGTTTTTTAAAACTAAAATACATTTGTGGGTTGTTTAGTTCTTGCCCTTGAAGAGTCTGGACATATTTCCTCATGGTAATTCAAAAAACGTTTCTAAAACATTGGCACTGTTCACAATTGTCACAAAAATATCCTTCTAGTTGCATCGTTTTCTGTTGTCAAAAAAAAGCTATCCATTATTAGGGTCATTGCGTATTCTGTGATGGTACAAAGCAAGATTTTTTTAACTTGTAAAAACAATGGCACGGTTGTAACCACATTGCTATGCTTTCGTCTGCACGGAAAGTGGAAAACGTGTGTGGCAACGATTGGACTGTGTAAAGAGGGCGTTTCTAGGGCGTGGCCCTGGTATGCGCGTTTGTAAAACCACAACGAGTGGCAATCATTTCCTGAGGTTTTGACGAAAATATGATATTCCATCGACTTTAGCGCGTTTGGTGGTAACAAAACTAGTATAAGTTCTTTATAGCTGGCAAAATGAATGTCTATTTTGCGGTTTTGTGGCCGTTCATTGCTTAAAGCAGGAATCGGCAGTCTACGCCCCGCGGGGCAAAATCATTAGTGCTATCAATAAACGTATGTTTGTATTTTCGTCATGAACAGTCACTACTTTTGCTCCGATCACTCCATAGCCAAAGAGGAGATAGTTTCATTAAAAGTCCCTAAATTCGCAACTTGTGACATCATCATAAACAAGTAGTAGGAACAGAATTGTATGTGGAATATCAGCACGGCCATCTTAGACGTTGCTTCTCGAAAAAAGTTGCCTGCCCTCGCTTAAAAGACTTTACAAACTTCGACACGCTCGACTAGACAAAGCTAGTTCGTGAACCATTTCACACACCAATGGCAACAGGTCTCTTTGCTGCCCACGTTTTGGTGATAAAGTTAACACTTACGAAACAACTTTGAACCTTGATTTTTTTGTTGACCTCTGTTTGGATAATGGGCCAGGAATGTGGGTCGACGATTTAGTGTCACTGCAGGCTTTTCAAGCCCTGTGTCCTAATTTGCGGAATTTTTGTCGATTAAGACTTTGACCTGTTAACGGTGTTGTTACATTACGTTGTTTCGCGTTTGTCAAGCGACTCTGGTCAAGATATTTCTTTTTTTGTTGCAACAAACTTTGTACGATTAACCGTAACAAGATTTTCAATAATGCAATACACGTAAATACACTTGTGTAAAATACATGCAAAACACAAGAAAAATACGCCGACGGAAAAATACATGTATTTTTCGTATTTAATAAAAACTTGTAAAAAGCTTGCGACATGCTCCGGCAACAGCGTAATGGAAGCGAGCAACCGCCTGCGCTGCGAAGTTCTTGTCCTTGTAGGCCAGCTGTTCCCAAACTCATGGTCGCGACCCAAACTAGTGTGGCGAGGATGCGTCTGAGAGTCGCGGAATGGCACATAACAAGTTAAAAACGAACGCAAATGATGACTTTTATAGTACAGCCACACACAATTCAACCATCCCCGAATATGGAATGAATAGTGGGAAATAGAGGTGGATTGTACCAAAATACTGACTACTTTTATTTGTATAGTCACTCGATCCATGAGCTTAGAAAAATACAAAAAATACATCAAAAATACAAAAAAATACACTTATAATTTACGCGCAAAAAAATCCAGTATTTTTGAATCCCTAACTGTAACAGACACGAAACCTTTACCTAAAACCATCACTGTCAGAGAACTTCTACACAGCTAGTACATTTTATTTTAAACGTTTCGACAATCGCTGTTGTCGAGACCAAGACATGATAAGTTCTCTGGCAGGTTTTAATCAGCTACATTTTTAGACCCGGAGTTCACATGTTAATTGGATTTTTAAACTTTTGTTGTTTCTTTGCATAACGGCCCTTTTGCACTATTTTGTTGATTTTTCGCCTAAATCGATTTCTGTTCTCCACCAAAATCAATTCGTCATTTGCTAAGTGACAATCCTGCGTCAGTTAGAAAACAAATCAAATTTTGTCAAAGTATAAAATAAAACAATTTCACCATAAAAGATCTACGATAATGTGTATAGAAAACGTATAACATGCGTAATGTATACCAAAGGTGTTTTGGTGTAAAAGAGTGTTGAAATACCAACTTTTTTCTATCGACGTATTCTTCACGCCCCCCGTTGGGAACAACTGATTTAAAGAAATCAAAAACAAGTGAATTAGCACGTTTGATAAAACCGGTTTTCAAACAGACATTAGGTCCTAATTACAGCCGAAGTACAAGACAATTATATTAGCATACAAGTCTGTCCATATCTTTTTACAAAAGGAGCAGTGTTTTGTTACAAATGCCTATTAAATTAAAACTTCTAAAGCTTCTTTGTTATCATGGCCGGGTGCAATAACTGTCTTAAACCGTTGGAATAAAAGATTAGCGGACTTTCATAGCGACATACCAAAGTGGTGTAGCTCCAATATAAACCTCCTATATGTCAGAAAGCATTGGGGTGTTGGTAATATAAGGTTCCTGATAGCGGAAGCGTGTTAAAACTTAAATCTTGCCAATATCCGGCTGTAATGACTTGTAACAAATCGTGGCGAGTCGAAAATGGGCCATTGTTGTTGACACTTACTCAACTAGCGTTTCCCGCGTTCACGCATGAAGGAAAATCGTTTGTTTTTCGTCGTTCCCGTGGTTATATAGGACGCCACTTGAGTTTTATGCACCAACTGTCATGATGGGAAAAGTGGGGAAATGGGAAAGCTCTTTCCCGGGAAATTAGTCCTGTTCACGGGAATTTTATTTTGGCTGTTTGTAACTTCTATTAGTTTATTATTTCTGTTACATATAGGAGTATTTGCCGAAAATTGGCAGGAAATTTTTGTTGGCTTTCCGGGAAATTTGCATTTTTTCTAGCCCTGCCAACTGACGTAAACAACTTCCACAAGACGTTATTATTACTTGTAAACTTTTCCAGGCTGCCTGGTGTAATGAGGTGTAAAGTTGTTTTTAGAAAACCAATGCAACTTTACGTCATTGATTTGAACCTGCGTTAAATGAAGTGTTGCGTGCTTTAAAGGGGTCTACATTCCAAAACATTTGGCATAATTATGGGTCCCCCTTCCGTTTTTACTCTGTTTTTTTTCTTTATTTCCTTTTTCTGTCTTACTCGAGTTTGTTCCCACGTTTTGACCAGGAAGGAGTTGTTCAATTTTGTTCAAATTTTCACACATGATAGATGCATATCTGAAGTTGTGCACTGACACCTTTTTACCCCAATTCACCCATCGGTTCACCCACAAGCCTCAAAACGTAAAATATTTAAAACGGCAATATTTAACAAAGTAGGTCACCTAGAAGTTTCCTATTTTAATGATTGATACAATACAAAGTATGTTAAATAATTTTTAGGCTTTAGTTTGGATTTACCCATTTTTTACCTTTCCAACCCCAAATATTCAGTTTTTTGTTTATATGCCGTTTACATCAGACATACTAATCCAAATATATTGAAATTTGAAATGTAAATATGTAGGGTGCTTCTTATTGGTTGTTTAAAATTTTAGCATGATCGGTCAAGTGTGGGGTTAAATTCATGCTTTCGACATTGAGATTGAAATTGACATGATGTAAGAAATGATTTAGTTAGATTATAAAGTGAAATCTTTACTTTTTGTTTAAATTTGTAAAAACTGATTCTGAAACCGATCACGTCCTAAAAACATCACTTCTATTGAGAAATTGCATGTTTGTGGGGACCCATATGTTTATGCTAGCAGAAACAAACAAGTTATAAAATGCCGAGGGATTGAGGGACCCAATTTAATGCGGGTATTGAATATATATCCAATGNGAAATGATTTAGTTAGAATATAAAGTGAAATCTTTACTTTTTGTTTAAATTTGTAAAAACTGATTCTGAAACCGATCACGTCCTAAAAACATCACTTCTATTGAGAAATTGCATGTTTGTGGGGACCCATATGTTTATGCTAGCAGAAACAAACAAGTTATAAAATGCCGAGGGATTGAGGGACCCAATTTAATGCGGGTATTGAATATATATCCAATGGTATATGTCGAGAACATTATTTTGAGGTGGTAGTGTACGTTGAATGAAAATATGGAGAACGCCACCTCTCTAGTTTTAAGGATGTTGTTCATTGGTCGCAGCATCTGACGAAAAGATTGTTTGACGTGCATCGCCTGGCAGTCTTTAGAAATAAAGCACAAATTGGTGCTTACAGTGTTGGTTAAATGACATACGTGTCTAGTTACTTCGATTAACATAGATAGTAACGCCTCAAAGATATGAAAAAATCCTCATAAATTTATTCGAACATTTACATTCCTTTCAACACTTCTCAATTGGAAGAAAGACGCATTTTCAGTACAAATTTCGTCACGAGACCGATCACAAGTTACGGGACTGACTAACTAACAAACATGGCACATGAGACACTTGTTCTATCTTCGAAAACATCTTTTTGTAAGCCAGAAGAACCCGATTGGCTTTGTCCGTAGAGGCGTTTGCAATGCAGTACGCAAAAAGCTGGCCTAATCTATCCGTTGAATAAATGGATGTCCGAAAGATAGATACCGAAAGAATAGTGTGGTTAATGTGGTTAAATAATTAACATAGGGTAGAAACGATTTGGTTAGATTCTAAAAGGTGACCTTTACTTTTAGTTTAAATTTTTCTTTCCGAGTCCTTCACTGACTATACAAAACTACCAATTAGCAATTACATGTGTGTGAATACATTTATGCTTGCAAAAACAAATATGTTACTAAATGCCCTATAACATGTGAATTGGGGATATCGGATGTTAAATACATTCAATGTAATAAATGAAATGGTAGATGTGAAAAACATCATTTAGGGATGGTGGTGTAAGTGGAATAAAAATATGGAGAACGCCACCTTACTAGTATTTTGTATACTTTGCATTATCTGAAGGCGTT
Organism: Phallusia fumigata; assembly: GCA_008931825.1. Classification (NCBI taxonomy): domain Eukaryota; kingdom Metazoa; phylum Chordata; class Ascidiacea; order Phlebobranchia; family Ascidiidae; genus Phallusia; species Phallusia fumigata. The sequence goes on from QXVZ01033150.1 coordinate 8,590, forward strand.
GTTTAAATTGGACCACTAAACATGTGACAAAAACTTGCTAACACCATAACCATGCCAATGACGTAATAGTTACAGAGAGTAGTGAGTACATATATTGCAAACGTTCGCTGTTGTCATCATCAGTACAAAATGACAATGAGCTTAAACCGTATTTATGGGTCCCCTTCCTGAAGGGGTCACATCTTGTTTTCACTCTGTTTGTTTTTTTCTTTTTTGTCCCCTGCAGCTTGTCCATGCACTTTTGTCATGAAATGTTTATTGGATTTGGATAAAACTTTCACAGCTGGTAGATATGGTCAAGGCGGTGTGTCACGAGTTTAGTTTAACCCCATAGCCCCAGTGGTTACCCCGCTAGCCCCCTAAAATGGGGCAAATAGTTAAACAATGTCCGAATTGAATGAAATTTGGACAGTTTATATAACATGTCATAATGGTGCAATAATTGATGTTTTTACCCTATAGCCCCAGCAGTTACCCCACTAGCCCCCTAAATGGGGCAAATAGTTNTGACCAATTCAGGTAATTTTAATAAATGTTTCCATAATTATTGCCTATTTTTTCTACTTATATGCTGATGAAAAAAGAGTTTTATTCCTGAAAAAATTTTGGGGCATTACAAGAAAAGGCTGAAAAACATTGGGTTAAAGACATGATATTTAATTTAAAGGTGACCAGCAAAGTATTTTGAGAAGTTGAGAAAATTAAAATTTTAAATGTTGCAAACTTTTAAACCTCATAAAACAAACAATGATTTTGTGCAAAGCAACTTAGCTAAAAAGGTTAGAAATGATTAAAATGCAACATACTGTTTCACTTAAAGCAACAAGATGGAGAGACATGATTTTGGCTTCAATCTCTGTCCGTCTCCGTAGGAACCACTGCTCGAAGTTGGGACTTTGGATAAAATGTTTGTACAAGCCGACCCAATCACCCTTAGTGCCAGATGTAAGTTGTGGCCCATTGTTTTCCACCATTTGGAAAAATTCTTCCGGTCGAAATGGCTTAAGGGAAGGTGGGGCCTAAGAAAAATGGAAAAATTGCTAAATGCTATGTTAAAACTTCTGCTGCTACAAACTGGGCTCAAACAATGTTTATGCTAGACCACCCATTCTCAATCAAAAGCCGAAGTATGCCTGGCATACCCGGGCGAAAATCTCGGGTATGCCGCATACCCGAGAATCTGACCAACGTTCGTCGTGCGTTATTTACTGTTGAGAAATTCGCTTGAACTTTAAATCATACCTAACAAACACCATTAAGCTCAATCGCAGTTATTGACTTACAACCAGTTGATCGTTCGCATTCCAGCAAGAAACCATAGAACACGAAGAAAATTGGATAGTGACGGCATAATGAGCCTGCGATGCAACAGCCGTTCGGGCGGTAGAGAAAAATTAAATTTACAACGGAGCGTTGTAAGTTTACAACGAGCGTCCTTGCTGGTTTGCGAACAGGAAATACGGGTCGTCGAAAATTCTCCACTGTTTTCTAATTCTCTATGCGTTAACAGTAGGGAATTTTCGACGGCCTGTATTTCCTAATCTCTTAATCCGCACAGAAACATTCGTCCATTTGCAACCGTGGCAAAAGTATTATACTACGTTTCGTGAAATTCGAAAACTGTAAGCCGTAACATAGTCTCACCCTATCTAGCGCCAAGATAGCTTTTTTTGTGACGTCATAAAATTTGGATATTTGGTATTTGTGTCGTCATATAATTTGGCATACCCGAAAAAAGTCGGCGCCTATGCTCCAAGTACTTCTAGCGATTCACAGCAATCGCACATAACGCTCTTTGATTTAAGATTGCGCTTCCATTAATTAGCACTGCTTATTACGCCCACGTGCATTTGACCCACAACTTAGCTATTAGGTTGTAAAAAGCATTATTATAACATTTGCTTTCATGACAAATACTTTACATTTTGACAAGCTAGTGCAAAATGTTTAATGCCCACAATAAAATTTCACAAACAACTTTGTCTAACAATGGTATTTGCAAGAAGTTATAAGTGTACTATTTCTTTTTAGGCGGATCAATGGTTTAAACCTTTTATTATTATTTTAAACTAGTTTTTGTCCGGTAGGCGAGGAATGAAAAGTTTCAAAATACGCAAGGGGTATATACACAAAAAAAATACATCAAAACAGGATGGGCCACTGATTAAAATCCTTCGTAATACTTACCCTTAACGGAGAAATGCACTTTTGCAATGGCATGAGACTAGCAAGGTAGCGCTCCAAAGGTATGATAAAGCTTTGTGTCAGTTCGAGGAAATGTCGTTCCAAAAGTGTGGATTGTCCAGATCCAGGTCTCTTCCCAACAAGACCCTAACATAAAAGCGAGGTTTAATAAATGCACCTTAATTGCGATGATCAACATGCAAGCTAATAAATACAAGTGAAGTATGTGGACATTTTCACACTATATACACCTATTTTTGAACCAAAAAGCAAAAACCCACAGAAACTTAAAAAACCAAAAATATAAGCAATACAGGAAGGCACAAAAATGTTAGTGGCAATATAGACACAAGCAAATCTAATTGCTATCTTGCTGCCTAATTTGTCTTACAAGTGCTGGCAAAAGAAAAGACGGTGAATGTTACATATGGTATGTCAACATGCTCAGCACAATAATAATTCAACACCTCCAAGCATACGAATAACTCTACAAGAATGAGGTGTTGATTTTAATTTTTAGGTTCGCCACAAAAATAAAGACATTACCATTGTGAAAAAGTAAAATTGATGTAAAAATGAAAGTAAAAGGCAAAACACACAAAACTTACTTTGGCAAAAGTTTTCAAAAACAATTTGTCTTTTTTCAAAAACGGTTTGTATTTTGTGTAAACACCAGTTTTTGAATCCAGTGCTTTTAATTTCGATGTCTTCTTCAGTTTTGAGTCGTTGGACAGTAACGATGGGTTGGAACCCCCGAAGTTACCCAGCCCCATGTCCCCAATTCTTACAATGTGGGGCCAGTGTTGAAACGTCTTTGCAAAAAAGGGGTTTGTAACTCCCAAAATTACATGGGGCCTGTAAAAAAAGGTTCAAAATGTTGATGTGCAAAAAAGCATCCCAGAACAGTTATTTGATGGAATCATTAAAATTGGTATGATTTTGCAGAGGATTTATATCAGTGCAAAAGGACAGGTTTTGGAAAATAACCTTACAATTTAAGTCATATTTGTATTTAACACAATACAAATCTTTCGAAATACAACTTTCATATCCGATACANAAAATGTTGATGTGCAAAAAAGTACAACAGAACAGTTATTTGATGGAATCACTAAAAGTAGCTGATTTGGCAGAGGATTTATAGCAGTGCAAATGGACAGGTTTCGGAAAATATTCTTACAATTTAAGTCATGATTTAGAAATGAGTAGACGTGACTTGAGTCACTTTTAGTAAAGAATTTAACACAATACAAATCTTTCAAAATACAACTTTTATATCTAATACAAGGACACAACTTACGGCGCTTGTGTTTTTGTTGTGTATTCTTTAAACTCACTGTCGTGGATGGTAAAAAATGGGCGATAATCACAGTAGCATCTAAAAAATAAAAATTTGTCTACAATATTCTTGAAAGCATTGTAAACAACACAAAAAATGGATGTTTTTTAAACTTTGTGTGCTGTAGAAAAACAAAGAACCATTACTATGATTTGTGAGCTGCAGACAGTGCACACTGTTTCGACCCGTAAGGTCTCATCAGTGCAGCTGACAGGACATCGGCCGTTTGGGCTAGTTTAGCCAGATTACAGCACTCCAGTGTGTTGAAAGTAACAGGCCGTCGAGACAGTGTACACTGTCTGCAGCTCACAAATCTTTGTATGCTCTGTTTATTATTGTGCTTTTTTTCAAGATTTTGAAGAAGCACCTAGCGTTACATTTATTGGTTGGTCGGATAACAAAACTGCTGATGTTCTGTGTGAGCACAAACACTGTATGTTGAAAAATGTGGTACACATGTCAGAAAACGAAATATTTATCTTTTTCTCTGGTTTTAATACTTACCTTAAAGGACTAATGCTTGAAACCAGTGCCAAAACAGTCGAAGCACAAACAGTGGGGGATGGGGCCATTACTACCAGGGGTTCACCGAGCAGCACCAGCTCCCATAGCAGATGTATATGGGGCAGAACTCCTTGTAAACTCTCAAACAGATCGATGCGATTAATTGAAGATAAGGAAAACGGTGCCAGAGCTGCAACCTGAATGGTAATAAAAAACATAATAGGAAACATTCATAAAAATATTTTTGTGCATATTTTACACAATTTAAAAAAAAATCTACAAGAATACTGCCAGTACATTCAAGTAATTCGGAAAGCCGCATGAGATTTAAAACAGGCTTTTACCTCCATGCAGCTTAATGTACCAGGTTATAAATCAACATAAAATGGAAACATCACAATAGCGACCCTGTACCGTAAAACTGCCATTCTATTGTACACCAAAATTACACAACACAATAAAAGATGCACAGCAAATAAATGCAACTGACATTATTTGAAGCTTCCATCAACTTTCTTCCTGGTTTATCTTGTTTTGTTGGGATTCTGACATGCAGTATCATTCCCATCAGGGGAAGAGTCAAAGGTTTGCCAGGAACTGGACTTGGCCATTGATCAATATCATGACAAGCTGCAAATAACAAAGAGGTAAACAAATGATTACTGGGAGCCTTTTTTGAGTTGAAAACCCGAAACACTGTGGTCATTTAAATATTATTTTTCAAAGTAGTTTTTTTTCGTTGCGTGAATGGATAAAATGTTAGGACCCCATGAAACACCAAAGTCTAAATGCGCTTTCTTGGTCAACTACAAATACTCCTAGCAATACTGGGACATAACAAATACTGTAAGTACGGGATGATTTGAACTTAGATAACAAGCTATCTAAGGGCTGACACTTTGTAAACTAGAATGCACAGGCCTAACTGAGCCGCAAAATTTTTTTTTAACTTTGCTTGCTGCACTCCACATATTATAATGTCACAACACTGCCACAGCAAAAAATCAACCAATTACAAAAAAATGTGTACACTATTTTCTAGAGTTGGCAAGCCTCAATTCACAGCACTTTTTTTAACCGGTCAAATATGTTTTTAACTTTTGAAAGCAAATACTGTCAATTTTCCTAAGCTTGCTTTGTGATTTGAGTTTGAAAGAACTTTTTTGTAAGGCGTCAAACACTTTTTTGTACTCTCCAAATGGTAGAGTATTGTTTTGTAATACACCAATTAAGTGTTTATAAGGGCAACTATTTAAACAGGACTTTGAATATGACATATTGACATTTGACCAGTCAATTGACCAGATATATTTTGACCAGTCCAATACCCATCCTCACTATTTTCTACCTGCTTCCAAACATGGTTCGCCATTGTCAAAATATTCTGGTGCAATGATATCTGCAATGTCTTTGAAGAAGTTGAAATATGGCAGAGAGCTAAGAAGAACCACTGACTTCTGGAAATATCCCCTTTTCAAAGTCTTATCCCTGACTTGGCGAAAATACACATAACCATAGTAATGTGTATCGTCTTTCTGCAATGAAAATCAAGTTGATTATTTATTGACACAGGTTTGTGTATTCAAACATTACAGATGTTTCATTCACAAAACGAATGTTACTATGCAGGTATTGTTATGTGATCATAATCATTCTAGTTCATAATATGAAAACAAATTACATGCTTTTGTTTCATTTTGCCAGCTTGAGTAAAAGTCAGCTAATATTAATTATTACTAATAAATTTAGGCATGTTTACCAATAACGTCACTGGACAGTCTTTTGAACAAAGGTAGTCAGATTCTGTTGATCTTCCTCTTGAAAACTTTCCCTTTCTTATGCGAAAGCAATACTGGGTGTCCCCCATACATCCCGAGTTCGAGTCAGGGAACGCCAGGTAGCAAATGTTGCTTCTTTCTGATTCACTCAATTCAATGTGACTTGGGTAGATAAACTGTAGGACATGATACAAGATGTTACACGGAACAAAATAGCAAATGCAGCATTGCGAACACAACATTTTCGGAGGATAGGTAAACGAAAAAAGCAGTGTTTCATTGCATTTATACCACAAAACAAATACACACTCGTCATAAAGAATATTTTACAGGTTCTTGCAAAAAATTGCAAAACAACGTTTTACCTCCAATGCTTGGCCCAATTCCAGGTCAAAAGTAACAACGCAGACACAGTGCATCCATTCTGAAAACTGATCCCACGGTAAAACCGACAAAATGTCTTTGGGTTCTCTATCCGCACCGGTTTCCATGTTGTTTGAGGAAGCCTGCATACTTCCTATCCCNCAGTGCATCCATTCTGAAAACTGATCCCACGGTAAAACCGACAAAATGTCTTTGGGTTCTCTATCCGCACCGGTTTCCATGTTGTTTGAGGAAGCCTGCATACTTCCTATCCCAGCCACACAAACTTCCAAAACTTTAGCCTTCGTAAACAAATGAAACAACATAAACAACCTTCACAGTTTACTGCGGTTGTTTTGCACCACTCATTCTGAAAATTGTCAGGTACTATACCTAATTAGGTAATATTTTCCTGTGCCAGATACATGTTGTGTATGTAAAAACAGGAACACACGCAAAAAAATTTACAACAATAAAAAACACATAGGAGTAAAAAATAATTGTTTGACTTAAATGATTCAATTAAGGGAACCGAAACCCATTTTTAACAGACCATTTTATTTCACACATACTTTAAAATTGTACCTAAATCAAAGAAAGACTCCCAGTGCCTTTGTTAATAAAATGCCGAATAAATCACACAAATTGCAAGTTTACGTGCTTTGTGCAATAATAAAAAATGAAGAGCAAATTGGTAAAAACAATAGCCAACTATATATGGCAGAAGAAATAATTTTCGTGCTATTTTGGTGCAAGTGTTGTGTTAGTTTTTATGCGAATGAAAAGATACGCACTGGTAGACACATAACTGTCCAAGCGTTAAAAGCTTTGCACGCTTGCTGTTGTCGAGAGGTAACGATTCGGGATGTGGTCGAAATCGACTTAATAATTTATGTCCAGAACAATATGGTTATGTTTTAATTGACCGATTTAAAGATAACTTTCATTACGAGTTTGTGTGGTTGTTATAGATTTGTGTCTCCAAACTGTAGTAAATGCTTCGTTTAACTTTGTTAACCATAATCGTTAATCGCAGGTTGCATTGCAGTACAAAAAGAAAAACTGGACTATTTCAATGGGTAAAAAGAGAAAATTTTACCAGGGGTCAAAGCATGATCAATATAAACGCTTTAAAGATGGTGAATGTGGTAAAATCGCACCAGGTGTCTCTGGTATTATTGTAACCCATGACAGAGGAAGGGAAAGGCTGTGTCGCAGCGATGTTTTCAAAGTACTAAATTATTTTGCGGATCTCTGGTATGGTCTGGAATGCAAAGAGAAGTCTGAAAATCAAAATGATGAATGTCAGAGTGATGATGATGACGAAAATGACATTGATTCTGCTTTAAACGATGAAATAAAAAATCTGAAAGATGCAAATTCTGTTGAAAAAACAAGCATGAGAAGATTTTGTTCTTTAAAAAGTGGTTGCAACAACATTATATTTATTAAAACGAAAGATTTAATACCAAACGATTTTGTCCAACGAATCATGGAAGCAATTCAAGAACAAAAAGATGTGGCGGATCTTCCATTCCCGAGACATATTCTTAGAATGCATCCAGTTGCTACAAGCTGTAAGGCACACTTGATTGACATTAAAGCTGAAATCGAAACTTACATGCCTCTTGCCCTGGGGGATATTTCGGAAAAGAATAAAGATGATTTCAAGAAAGAATATGCAATCTTGTATCGCGGAAGGAATAATGATCACCTTGGCATGCATATCGTAGTGGAGGCTGTTTGCAACAGTGCTAGTGTGGTAGTGCCTGAATGGAGTTTCAATTGTCGCACGGACAAAGTGGTACTTTTGATCGATGTCATTCAAACTGTGTGTATGATGTCAGTGGTGCAAAATTATGCTCATCATAAAAAGTTCAATTTAAGGGAACTGTGCAAACCACATGCTGAAAAAGCTATTTGCCAAAAACAAGAGAAATCGTCTGTTGACCCAAAAAGTTCGAATGACTTTCAGGAAAACACTGGAAAAGTATAAAATTTAGCAATAGTTTTATGTTAGAGCATGCAGATTTGGACCATTTCTTTTCAATTTTGGTTGTTTTATTATAAACAGCAATTAGGTTTTTTAAAGAATTTTTTGCACTGCTTATGCAAATGAAGTGCTAAACCCTTTTTTCAATGGTGGTTTTTATTCATTTTAGCCTATTTTCTTATTGAACTAATAAAAACCATGGCAGAAAGTAGTGTAAACGTGGTAGATGGTCCTGGTGCTGGTGAAGTTTTAATGAGAGGCATTGCTGATGGAAACAAAAACAATAACAACCAGGAACAGGAAAACCAAGTTCATGTCGATGCACGTGGATTGAGTGGAGATTTTTTTACAAAGCGGAAACCAACTCCATCGTGTATCAGCCATTATAACATGGATTTCCAGAATCGTGGATATGCTGTCATAGTGAACAATGAATCCTTTCATTGGTCAACAGGTACAACATAGTTTTTAAAAATTCCCATATGGCGACCAATTTTACTTGTTTTTAATCTTTTGCAAGGTGGCAAAAACTCTTAAAAGACTTTTTATGGTTGTAACACAGTACATAGAATCTTATGCTATGAATCTGCTCTGTTTGTTTTATAAATCAAGAATTTGTGACTTTCAGGAATGAACAAGCGGGTTGGGAGAGATATTGATGCAAAGAACTTACATATGGTTTTTAAGAGACTTGGTTTTGAAGTGGATATGCACAAAGACATTAAGTGTATCACCCTGCATGAGGTATGGTGCAGTTTCTAACAAATGCAGAATCCTAATTATTTTTTCTATTTGTTGGAAAAATGTCTTGGCAAACAAATATTCTAAATTAACAAATTTACTATTTTAAACTTCAGTTAATTGCAAAGTATGCAAAAGAGGACCACTCGAATTCGGATTGCTTTGTGTTTGCCATTTTGAGCCATGGTGATGATGGATGTATCTATGGAACCGATGGCACGATCAGAATCAAACAACTTGTTGACAAATTTCGTGGCGATAAATGTCCTTCGTTAGCTGGCAAGCCCAAGATATTCATGTTCCAGGTAAAATACGCATGCAGGGATTGGTATTGTCTAAAACTTCAGTTCTTTTTTATGCTGATGTTATGTCCAAGGAATGGTAACAGACTAGACCAAAAATGGTCAGACTGCAGGCTGGTGGACCATTTTTTGGCCCACAAGTTGTAATTTAGGCTTTTTAGTTTAATTATAATAATTTGGGTTAATAATTATGGAAATAAACAACACAAAATATTTTAAATAGCCTTTGATTGTTCATTACAAGGCATTGTTATGTATAACTAGGGCTTTTAAATTTTATTTTATTTTCTCGTTTGCTAGCTAGGTAGTTAATTTTTGTGTCCCTTTCAAATATATGTTGGGCCATGGAATAAATTAAGAGTTTTTGATAGCTTCTAGTTGAAGTTGGACTACACTGCACAAGACGTCAACAAATTTTAATTGTCAATTGTAATTTATGTGCCTAAGTCAAAAGCAGCAATTTTTGAGCAAAAATGATGTATGATGCTCACAAGAAGTTGTGCTTTTTATTTTCCAGTTCAATGACCACACTCTTATAGTAATTCATTGTTGTGAAACCAACAATGTTCTGAGTTTAATGTCTTGTTTAGGCATGTAGAGGTATGGAGTACGAAATACCAGTTACACCAGCCAATGATGTTGTGGATGCTGCAGAAGGGCCTGAAGAAAATACACTTTGTATTGACAGTGGACCAGTACCAACTCTGCCATGTGGATCAGATTTTCTGTTCTGTTATTCCGTTGCCCAAGGTAATGTTGTTAAACTAACAATTTCTTGGTCCTGCATATTTGACAAATAAATTTTCCAAAATTCTTTAGTTCAAAATGTTTGGCACTGTAATAATTTAAGATTTCGAAGTAGACTGGCTGGTAAAAATCATAAACAATAAATATTTGCAAATTTTGTAACTCACTTCACATAAAAAATGGCCAATAATATAACTATGTCATATTGATTCTTTATTTCAGTACTATAGCCATTGCGGATCTTTTTTAAGCTGTATATTTACTGCTGCGTTGGGCAATGTTTAAGTTATCACTTAAGGATTGGAATTCATAATTCTATTTTAGCCGACCAATATTAGAAATGGAGTCATAATAATATGTGTGCTGCAAACTATCAGTGTCATTTTTGGTAAAAGTCATGAACAACAAAATTTTCATTTTTAAAATCATTTAACTTTAAAGCAATAAAGAGAGAAAATAAGAATAAGAACAGTTTTTGTGTTGATACCTAAACAAGAAGAACATAACAATAACAAAATTTTGTGTTGCTTGGCAGGATTTTACTCTTTTCGTGATACACTTTTTGGATCGTGGTATATTCAAGAATTCACAGATGTAATGGAATCGCTGGTTTTGGATGTCCCAGGTAAAAAAAGCTCTAATTTTTATAAAACTAGGTAGTGTAAGAACAGGTTGGAACAAAACTACTTCAAAATACTTAGTTTAGTATAGACAAATTGTGCATATACCCCATTCCCAAGATGTAAACTATTTTTTTGTACATTGCTTTGTATTTTTGACACAACATATACATATTAAGAAAACATAGACCAATGCGTTTCACATTTTCCATTGCAATGCTGCCGGTGTCAAAATATGTTTGATTGCCTAAATACCAAAAACAGTTAATAGTTGTGCAGTGATGGTGCAATTTCATTGCCTCAGCAAAGGTCTCTTAAAAATGCCTCTAGGCCTAGCTCCTTTGTTGGTTGGTTTACGATCCAGTTTACTGCTGACATCCTGAAATCTCTTTATGATGGCGCAATCATCCGACGAAGGCCTTGTTTTCAAATTGCCGGTTTGATGTTTCTGGTTGCTTGTGTTTGCTCGCGATTTGCGTTGGAACTGGATCTGTTTACTCGCACTATGTTTCCGGGAACGCGGAAAATATTTACGGTACGTACGCCAAAACACACGCGTCACTACGGCCAAGTAAAATATAGGAAGAGCGTATTTAGAGAATATGTTGCAACGTTTTCGCGGAAATGAAGGACTGTGTTGTGTGTACATTCTGTTCAACAGTGGTCATAAAATTCTAATGCATATAGAATAAGTATTGCAAAACAACATTTAATGAAATGGCAAACATGTACCGATGGATATTACACAGCCGTTGACAACACGTTATTTTCGAACAATACATTTTGGTGAACGCGGTTATCAATACAGGTGAAATATAGGTGGTGAAATGTGCTCAGTCAGGTGTAAATTTCGAACGGAATTCTGACATTTACTGAAATTGCTTTTGCCTTAGACAAGCGTTGATGTAATTCATTTTTCATTTGTAGAAGGTTATGTCACAGAACTAGATTTTTTTGCATATGTGTTGATTTTTGCCATTTCGGCTGTAAAACGTTTATTGTGTCGCAATGTTTCTTTTCTTGTGGTTAGAGAAGGGCACAAATTACCTGCGCTTGTAATGAGTGCACAGCAATCTTGCGGTTTTGTTGACTTTTTTCTTTTTTGTTGACGAAACTTCGGGAAACGCATAACACGACTTTTGAAACTCTTCGTCAGCAAATGGTTAAACTGAATACATGTAAGCATGGATGCGTGTTTTTCAAATGCTTTAACTGCGCCGAGGCATTATCACCGTGGTATGGCGTTATTTTTATTTTTGGAGGGGAATTTCCAAGCATCGTAAACGACAAAACCAACAGAACAAATGTTATTTCCACCCTGTGTCGTAAATGCCACAGTTTTCTGGTCTGAAACTCTCGCCCTAGCAACGAGCCTCTCGGTTTGTTTGCCCTAGCAACGAGCCTCTCGCGTTATTGACAGGTGTTAACGGATCTTGGCACAACAATTGAATATTCACTTCACGTCTTCTTTCAAACCGAAATGTTTTTAATTTTAATCTTTCGGAGACGTCAGTGTGACAGAACTCGCCTATTTGGAAAGAAAGCATTTGTTTAATGCTGTGGTGCCCAAACTTTTCTGTTTTGCGGCACCCTTTGGCTGAGACTTATGAATCACGGCACCCATAACAGCTTACATGGCAATTACAAAAACAACAATTTCAAGTCATCGTCTGTCATTTTGCATTTTGTTGTTAGGGTATACATCAACCAAGTCTATGTTGCCTGCATTATTCATTGCATACATGGTAATACTTAACCCAATGTTTTCAAATCGGGGTGTTGCGACCCACTGGGTGCACAGTTCGCAGGCCTCGGGCGTGCAGCGAGCAATTTACTGGAATTGTTTTTCCAATAAATTAAGTATAACCAGGTATGACGGTTAACGATGCTCGCAAAATGAACAGACTTGATTGAGTCTATTCTATACCCCATCATTATGGGTCCCCTTCCACGAAGGGGGGGGGGGGGGGTTTTACTCTGTTTTTTTTCTTTTTTTCTTTTTTTCTGTCTGGGGGGGGGGTGTTCCCACGTTTTAGTCATGAAGGAGTCGTCCAAATTTCTTCAAATTTTCACACATGATAGATGTATATCTGAAGTTGTGCACTGTCAACTTTTTACCCCAATTCATCCATTGGTTCACCCACAGGCCCCAAAAATGTAAAATTTTTGAAACGGTAATATTTAGCAAAGTAAGTTACCTAGAGGTTTTCTATTTTGATAGCTGGTACAGTGCAATGTATTGTAATGTATTTTGTGACTTTTGTTTCGATTTACCCTTTTTTTGCCTTTTTAACCCCCAAAATTCCGTTTTTTCTTACTCGAGTTTGTTCCCACGTTTTGGTCAAGAAAGAGTCGTTCAAATTTCTTTGTATTTTCACACGTGATAGATGTGTATCTGAAGTTGTGCACTGTCAANCACGTTCTAAAAACATCACTACTATTCTGAAATTGCATGTGTGTGGGGACCCATATGTTTATGCTAGCAGAAACAATCATGTTATAAAATGCCAAGGGAATAAGGGACCCAATGTAATGTAGATATTGAAAATATATCCAATGTAATAAAGAAAATGGTATATGTGGAGAACATCATTTTGAGGTGGTAGTGTATGTGGAATGAAAATATGGAGAACGCCACCTCTCTAGTTAAAATACAAAAAGACAAATTAGTTTTTTTTACGTACCCGCTATGGGTCCCGCGAAACGAAAAGTTTGAGAACCACTTCACCTCATAGAAAAACAATTTTAGTAAATTGGGCACGGGCCATGCAAACTGCACCCCGATTGGTGAACACTGGTTTAATGATTCGGCATCTCCTCTTAAGGCTTCGTTTGAACTTTTGCTCACAACTATACGATGTTGAGCAGATTTTTCGAGCACCGAGCGTCAAGAATCTTGATGCTCGGTATAGAGTGCTCGGGTCATGACTGGAGTTGAACCGTCCCAAATGCAGAGGAACGGGTCGCCAAGCGACATGGCACGGCCGGCTGGTCGAAACCGAGCGTTTTATGTCTCAAATCTGTGTTTTTGCATTAGCGTGACATGATAGGTTAGCGTTTTTAAACCACTGGGCCACAGAGCAAATTGCAAATGGACCACAGAGCTAGATTAAAATGTTAGGTTCCCAATTATTGTTCCCAAGAATTAAGAAACAGGTTATTTGCGTTCTACAGCGAGTTTTCCACAATTGCATATTAAAAAATTTCTATACTTGAAGTTGAAACAATGCGTGTTTGTGTCACAAAAGTTTGAAATGATGAAAGTATGTCATAATGATGAAACAGTGGGCGACGAGATTTTCACGAAACGTTATTTGGTCTGCGTGAGAAAAAAGGTTCGGAAACGCCGGCTTAAATCATCTAATGTTTTGTCATACATGTGGTAAAAAAACTACCGGTGATATTTGCACCAAGTTGCTAAAGCGAAAAAGTATGTGATTTACGGTTCCAAAATGTTTTTTCGACAAAAACCTGAAAAAATGCGAACGTTTGGCCAGCAGGAATGACGTCACGTCTCCTATATTTTATGTGACGTCACAGTATGTAAATTTACCGTGTTTTTACGCATTATAAGGTCAATGGTTAGCATTAAACAGTAACACCCCTCTTGCTTCGTAGACGCCAAGCGAGAGGCGGTCGACTTCTGTGACGTCATGACGGCGGTGAACCGGAAAGTTGCGTCGCGTCACGTGACAAAGACGAGTTCTAGCAACGCGCGTGGCAAAAAACAAATGCCTTGTTACCTGTCTATGCTTACTAAAAAACTTTACCTTCTACCGAAAAATGGCGATAGACCGCATAAAAAGAAACATGGCTTTCTTGACTTTTTCGTGTAATGCCGCATTAAGAAACCAGCAGTCTTTTTCTCTAGTTGTAGTTGCACAAATCTTCATTTTCACGTTGTTTTCCGTGGTCTTGCACAAATTATTGCTTCTTGGTTGTTTAGTTTAAATTTTTTTCGGAAAACGTTTAAACTAAACTTATTTGCTTAAACCGGAAAAATTATTTTTCACATTGCATTACGTAGCCATAATTGCTCTCTTTGTTTAACAGTAGAACCTCAAAACCCTACATGCAGTTGAATTAGGCCTGCACCATAACATAAATCATACCTAAATCTGTAAAAAGTATACTAAACCCCATAAAAATTTAAAATTGCATGTTTTCTGTTTAAATGCCTCAAGCAACAACCGTCATTCCCAATTTCTAAATCATTACCGTAGATATTGCCAGAACAATTTATCACTGTCTTGTATTGATCATTCCCATATTTTTTTATACATATCTTTTTCTTCAATAAACGCTGCGGCAATTTTTTTTTTGAAAAAAGTTCCTTTGATAACTTTAATAACTTAGAAAATAGGCTGCTACGATCCTTGTATAAAGTAACAAACAATACCAAAAATAAAACTTTTAAAAATCTTTTTGTGAACTGCCCATTGTAATAATGCACTTGAAAATTCTTATTGCCATTCTTCAAAATCATTTTCTTGCCGTTTGTCGCTTTACAATCTTACACGTTTTCTAAACTTTTAAAGTTTTTCTGCATGAACAGCATCGTTGCTAAGTTACTGTCTGTTATAGCTTCTTATCCGGGTTCTGCAAAGTAGTACGCAGTATTAATTTGTATTGCAAACATGTTCACAGTACATTGTTAAAACTCGTTTATAACAAACGCTTTCTTGCTTCTTAGATTTATCGCTTAAAATGCAAGGTGAACTTCTTGTCACTAATTCGTCGTTTTCTAGATTAACGTTGTAGATAGTTGATTTTTCTGTCCGCCAGGGCGCGCTCTAGAGCTTAATGGTAGTAAGTAAAGTTGGTGTATTGCAAGGTCTGTTTCAATGTACACGTCTGACAAAACTTCTTCAAGCACTTGATCATCTTATATATTGTAGTTCCATTCTCATTGTGATGTCATTTAACACATTCTGTAACTTGTAATGAACTAGCTGTGTGTTTTGCATCTTCAATTTCAAAACGGTTGAACCTGTATGGTTTCAATTTTGCATTAGGAAAAAGAAATAAAACACGGGTTTGTAAATGCAATTTACGAACGCATCAGCTTGGCGGAAACCTCTCTAAAATATTTATATGTAGACCTCTGCTTTAAGAAACGGGTTATCCTAAGTTACAAAAAGCTGCACAGACATCAGAAGTAGAGCAGGGTCACGAAAAATTACCAAGAGAGGGTTTTTGCACAATCTATTTTTTCTTGTTGTGACAGTACTTCAGTGTGACGCATGGCTTTTTTTAAGCCAATGTTCGGTAACGTTTCCCAAGCCGCGGCCCAAAACCAAGGTATACAAGATCTCAGAAGACAGTTCTAATTTTCCACATACAATTTCGTTGCCTTCATTGTTAAGGTTTCTGTTAAACTTCGAATTTAGGGATGTTTACAGAAATCTGCTTTTCATCAAATTTACAAATTTCCGATTTCTAGACGACCAGCGTGAAGACGTGGACTTCATTGACGTCATGACGGCCGTCAATCTGAAGGTGGCGTGTCGTCACGTGACCCGTACGAACTCACGTGACATGTACGGCAAGAAGCAGATGCCATGCTATCTCTCAATGCTCACCAAGAAGTTGTACCTTCTACCGAAATCTCGAAAGCGCACAAAGAAATCTACGAATGTTTGAGAATGGGAGCTAAGGGCTCGTATTTGGAACTTTGAAGGGCTATAGGGGCTCTCTGAACATAAACCTTTTACTTCATTACAGATTGTGGCGTCTTTGGAAATCCACAAGCACCGAAGTGCGTTTTGAAACACAAAAATACAAGCATACAAAAAATCTGTAACGGTAACAAGTTTGCCAATTCCAGGAATTTGCCCGTTTAATGTCTACTTTTTTCGAAGGTACTCCATTTTGTCCTACTTTTTAGGCCCTGGCTGATAGTCAGACTTTCAACAATAAACTATAAATATTGCGCAAACTTAAAGTAGTATAGTGTAGTAAATTAGCACAGCAAATTCGGTAAACTGTAAATGTTATTTTATTACACAAAAGAGTTGTAAACATTGCATTCGTTAATCTCTTGTAGTGCTGTAAATCTTGATGTTTTATCTGGACAATTTAAGGCTTTACTGGGCTCTGACTGGACTAAATTCATTGGGGCCTTACAAAAGAAAATTTAAATTTTCCGTTTTTCAGCTTGTGTTATTACACCTATATATGACGAAAAAATTAAAAATAAGAACTTGCCATATTTCTCTAAAGTAATTCCTGCTTTTGACCCTTAAAAGAAGTAACGTTAAGTCGACGAAACTCGCCAATTGCAGGGATAAAGCGTCTGATGATTTTTATCGTAACTTGTGTTGTTTGAACTTTTGCTCAGTCTTATGCGATGTTTAGCAGATTTTCCTGGTGCACCTAGCATTAAAAACACCGGCACCAATTACTTAATTACTGGCTCTGCTTGGAGCCCATTTCCACCATACATAACGTATTCATATACTTTTTAGATAGTGTTGCACATTATTAGTATAACAGTATTGAACTGTTTTTTGAGTTTCTTATTTGTGTTGTTTATTTGGTTTTTGGCAAACAGTATATCCCACATTTTACGGTTACCAGCGTTTTTCAGATATGCGTTTACGCAAATTTGGAGTGTAAATATCACATTTTATTCGTTGCATATCTTTCTGTGAGAAACCCAAACGCCCCATAACCAACATAATCATGCTTGCTGTCTGATTTCAATCCACTGTCATATTTTCATTTGTCTTTTTGTCGTGCGTCATCATATGAGCCAATGCACTGCTCAAAACGCACCTTCATTGCCATATCCAGTAGCAAAATCGTCCATTAGATACCTTTACCTACGAATATGAAACTGAAAGCCCTTTTTTGCATTTCAGCGTTAAGCTTCTTAAATGTCACCAAATTTATAAATGTTTTGAGGTGAAAAAGTGTTTGTCTAAACCTCATCAAATACACCTTTCAATGCCAGCCTTAATTTTTTTGGAAGGGTGCTTTTGGCGTTTTTTCGGCACAACATGTATCAATACGAAGTATCTTTACCTGATTTTTCGTCTAATGTAATGTTTTCAAAGTAGCCTACACAACACTTCTAATGCATTGTGAAATTGTATGTTTCGTGGTTTTGCAATATATTTTGCGCGAGACTGCAAAAAAATAGGTTAGTTTCAACGATAATCAAGCTGCTTTGTCTATGTTGAGATCGTCTTTTACCCATCTGCGACCTTTTTTCACAAAACGTCATGAAGGTACTTGCCTCATTGCAGTTCCGTTGGATCAGTTTTTATTTGATTTTTTTTGCTTTTTTAAAATTGGTTACTTCAATTTGGGTCAACCTACGGGTCCACTGGGTCGGAGCAATTGTCGCTTAAGTTTTTGCTCATGGAAATCAAACATACGAGCCAGAATTAGCACCTAGAGCCTTGTAATCGCAAGGCAGTCGCGCTAACCACTCGGCCATCTCGGCTTTTTTCACGGGGTTCGACCCCGAGACGATCCCAAGAACGAATCCCGATCAGGTTTTTTACGAATGTATGTGGGTCGAGCGCCTCAGTGCATTCGAGCAAGCAAAGTGGCCGCCAGCGCCACCTTGGGGGCGTTTGCTATCATTGAAGAGGGAAAAATTGGGCTTAAAACGGAAAAAACGGAAAAAACGGAATACACGGACAAGTCAAATTTGTTCATGTTTTTCTTTAAACAAACATTATGTTTAATTTGGTCAAATTCCATAATATTGGATATTTCTTTTCTACTAGCATGCTGATCGAGCGAGTTTTAATGCAGACAGTTTCTTCTCTACTTGCTCGTTTTAATGCAGACAGTATGTTATTTTTTTGTTGATTAGGGGGGGCGTTTTCAAATCAACTACCTGTGGGCGCTAAGAAACACGACTTTAGACGACCTGAAAAACTGAAAATTATAAACAGAATTTTCGGTGTATTGTGACGTTACATCGCATGGTTTTGTGGTAAAATTGGCGCGAGACTACAAAAAGGCTCTATTACAGTATTAGGCGTGCGGCAGTTTGCAACGGGATCTTGATCTTGTGTATCTTCTGAACTACAAGATCATTTTGTGACGTCACGCTGTAGCTTGGTTGGTTTTGCCCAACGCCCGAAGTACTAAGGTTCGGAGTTTAAATCTCAACCTTTCGTTGCCTAAATGGTGTATGTGGAATGAAAATATGGAGAACGCCACCACTCTAGTTTGTTATACATTTGAGACGTTTCGTCATGCGCAAAAAATGTGTCACACAAAAGCACCGCCTTGCATTCTCGTAACTTATTAAGCACTTATAACGGCGGTTTAGCTAAATGTATTTTTGCTTCCTGTAGGGTTGCCAACCGTCCTTTATTTCAAAGGACAATCCTTGATTCATCTTTGATTGTCCTTGTCCTTAAATGTGATTTAAAATCGTTTTGACTTGTGGGTAAATTTCTGCACTGAAACTGGACCAAAACGAATTTAGCGTAATATACAAAGGTAGTGATGATGCCCTTCACAAAATCGAACCGTAATTTGTTATGAAAGAAATCTATGTGAGAAAACTTGTAATAGTAGTGCTAATGATTCATGTCATCATTGGCAACCCCACTTCCTGCGCCGTCTAAACGCTTACGAAGCATACGCATATTACAACATAGCGCACACAACTGTTTGTATGTCACAGGGCAACGGGTACAACCTTTTTCCCTTTTTCGTTTTCATAATTTTTTGCAGTATTTCTTTGTTCTGTCCTGTAAATTGGTGCGTTTTCCACCTAAAAATATACAATGCAGCAAAGTCATGTAAAGAAGGCCAAGTTACATCGAATGGCTTGACATTGACACGTTTCGAACTCAAACTACCTTATTATGCAAATTTCGGAAATTCCACGTTTGCGGAATTCTATTTTCGCCGCGTGATACTGCGAAACGTTAATGTCGGCGCCTTCACTGAATATGGATTAAATGCATTTAGTGGTTATTTTGCCTTTTGTCGCAAGTAAGGTAAACCACGAAAAAACTCCTAACTCAATTTGCGTGTGGAGGCGGTGATTTTATTTTGAAAGGTTTTTTCCTGAAGTAGAACGGTCATAAAGGTCTTTGGGCCGCATAGGATTGCCAAGCGTTCTTTATTTCAAAGAGCAGGCCCTTATTTGGCTCTATTTGTCCTTGTCCTTCATTGAGTTTAAAATGGCACTGTTTGCCCTTTTACTGAAATCGTTTTGGTATTTATATTTCTAAACTGAGACGAAATTTTTTCTACCTGCTTTTTTCATCACAGCTTGCGTTTCCTTCATATCAAATACCTCAGTGCAAAAAGTGCATTTTATTTTACTTCTGTTTAATAACATGATGGGATAAAGCGGTTGTTAAAATATATGACAACGGTGGGCAAACAGCGGCTCTCGAGTCGTATGTGGCTCGCTGGCATGTTTTTTGTGGCTCTTCTAGCTGAATAATAATATCCCAAATTGATTGAGAGAGTTGCTACCTTGTATTTGAAGTTTGTTTATGTATCAATTTTATCTTCACTGTGTTGTAACATCGCGATGTGACAACTACAAAGAATTAAACAAAAACCTAATATTAATAAATACATTGCTTGTGTTGTTTCTGTAACTGTTGTTTATTGTATTTATATTGACACAACTGTACAAACTGATTTTGTGTCTCGCTGGTCTTTGTGGTTTTTCGCAAGTGACTCTTCCATTGAACAAGTTAGCCCACTCCCGACATATAACTTCAACCAAAGCCTAATGGTCAAAATCGTACAATACAGAAGTTCATTTAGCATGCGTTGCAAAGTTCATACAATTGCATTTTAAGTGTTGCTTAAAGTTGCGGATTTTTTTTGAAAAAACCATACCCAAAAAAGAATCACCTTAAACCTAATTAGGCTTGCAGCAAAGTTTAATTAAATTTTCTTAGATCTGTTTTTTTTAGGCTTGTGGTTTATCGTTCCTTCGCTGTGGTGGCATATTTGCTTCTTCGTGCCGTGAATTTATAATTTGTAAGCTAATAACACGTTTAGATGTATATTATTCGAAAACACATTATTTGAATTTTGTCTTATCAGCGGTTACTAAAAAAACAGATCCAATTTAAGTTATGTCAGCTCTTTTTACCTCAAAGATATACAAGTTTTTCAAAAATTTACTTATATTTCAATTAAATGAAGGATTACGTTCGAAACATTCTTTTTATGCATGTAAAGTGGCTAAAATTTCCTGTAATCAGTAAACAGGAAATTTGTGTTATCTGGTTCATACCTTCTAATTTGCCGCGCCGGACATATTTGGGCACGGTATGAGCAGTTTTGACGTTGTTATGCCGCAGACTATAAATATCTTCGAAAATTCTTAGTCCAATAGAAATTTGGCATAACCCGTTAATCCGACACCTGATGGTTAGAGATGTATAAGGTTTCTATTTTGCATTTGTTTAAATCTAGCGCAATTGCGCAAGGGCCAAAAGCCTCCTTTTAACCGCAAACTGCTCAAGGTTTTCAAAAAAAATTTAGGCACAAAAAATGCATAACTGGCAATTTTATACTTATATGTAACGAAAAACAGCATAGTTTTTGTTTACTTAAACGAAAAACAGCATAGTTTTTGTTTACTTGAATATTTGCATCTGTAAAATGTATGGAGGTTTAGCGGTGTATCCTCTAACGGCACAATCAACATTTAGAACTGTAAAAATCAAAGGGGAATTAAAAATTCACCCCTAATAGTGCACATAATACTTGGAACTGTAAAAATCAAGAAGGTTGAGGGTGGATCCCCTAAAAGCACACTCGTGACGTTGTTGTGTCCTGAAACATTTCACGTTCACTCGGCATTTCGCGGTATGTCAGAAGTGTAGTATTCGCGTGTAAACACCGCAATTAAAGACCACAGCACCCTTATTAGGAGAACCCTTGGCAATTATGCAAAGTTGTTACGAATTGGTTTCAAGTTTCAGAAGCGGCCTTGCCTCTGCGATTGAACCACTTGAAAGCAACTTGAAATTAGGCAAATTGACGGGTGTGGGTTGAATTATGGTAAAAGCGGCTTCTCTGAATTCAAATTCCATAACTTGGCGTCGTAAATTTCTAAAAATTGGAAGGAAAACTAGATGGGGCTTTGAAAGAGCGGGAACTGTTAGGCTCAAATGGTAAAACACATTTTTCTTAGTATTTTGATCCTCGGGGGGCGGAGCAACGCCTGAATGCGTTATGCTCATTATGAGTCCGCCGTCGAGCTACCTGCCTCATTGCAGTTCCGTTGGATCATTTTTTATTTGATTTTTTCGATGTTTGAAAGTCGTGACTTTAATTTAGGTCACTCCATCACGTAAGCACATAAAACACTTTGGCCGTGTCTGATAGATAAACTTTGGTCCCGGCTGGTGTAAGTGCCCCGCTGCTTGCCGCGAGATCAAACATCGTACCGCAAACCGGTAGACGCATCTGGTGTGAATCAGCCTTTATGTATATGAAGCATATTTGTGTATGGTTTTGACGTGTGGCTGGAGACAGAAGAAAAATGCAATCAGGCCTTGGAAACCGTCCGCCACAAACCTGTTCTATTCATAAACAAGTTGGGTTATGCTAGACAGATATTTAGTGGAATTAATAGTGAATCAGTTTTAACAATTCGAGGAACCAAATTCGTTCAAATACAATAAAGCAAACACATCTTTTGAGTTTAAATGTTGACTGAACCAAATTTGAAATAAGATTGAAATAAAATTGTTAAAATGAATCAACGCAATTATCTAAAAGGTAATATTTTCGATAAAGCAAAATAAAGTTTCGATTTATTGGCGAAAACCGCACACTTAAAAACTTTGTCTGAGATTTTTTTTAAATCTATACTTCAACTTTAAGTTTCTTGTTATCGTGCACTGTTAATGATAACAGCAATGGTCGAAACGTTTGCAATAAAATCTATTTATTACATATTTTATTCTTACTTTCTCTACTCGGGCAGTGATGTATTTAATTAAGCTACATCCCAATAATCTTTCGAAATTTCCAGAGAGTTTAACGGAGTTTATAAAGTTTATTGGAGTACAAAAGTTATGTGATTCTTATGCCGTTCAAGCAGTTTTCTATTTTGGGAAATCTTTTCGTCTTCTGCTGCGCCGACGCACGAAATTCCGAACCTTTGGGCAATCTTATAACCTAATTCCAAATTAGAAAAACTCGGCGCGTTTTAGACGTCAAAAAATTCCGCAGCACGCAGAAATGTTCGCAAACTCGCCAACAGTAGCCGCTCCGCAGCTCCAGGAGACACGAGCTGAACGCCGGGTGCTTCCTTACTCTCTTGGTACCGTGTAGCACAATAACCCGCCTTCGTTAGTGGGAATTTATTACGATAAGTGGAACCTCTTGTGCACGGTCTTTTATGATCGGCCTTCGCGAGGTCACAGCATCGTCGTGATGACGTCATTGACCTTGTTGTCATGTGACAATGCCAATGGATGCTTGACCAAGGCGGCAAGTTGTCTGTACTGGTGGTCGATGTTAAGCTACTGCGCCCACATTGTGACTTTTGGACCAACACTTAACCAATTGACAGGTCACCACAAATAGCTCGTCCGAGATACTGATGTGTTGCTGTTCTCTTAAGCATGAACTGTATAGTTATGCGGGTTATATGCGGAAATTAGTTGTTATCTCGTGGGAAAACAAACAAATCCGATGAAAATGTTGTCGGTGTGAATGCGGTATAGGCACCGCGTGTCCCCATGTAGTACGGCAGCAAAACGAACGTTTAGTGGTGTATTAAGGTTACGCCATTTGCCTCAAAATTACAATCTGTGCGAATGGTAAAATAAATGAAATAAATTGCGAAGGTTTAATTGCGAAGGTAGAGTTTACCATGTTTGTCAAAATGCGTGTCCTTTAAGCTGTCCTATCTTTAGGGAAATAATCCTTTATTGACTTTGGCATTCAGATTTACGTATGGGAATTTTTTTTTGTGTGCGACATTTGGTGACCTTAATACCCAATTAATGCATTCTAGCATCATTAAAATTTGATCTTGTTTTTACAACCAAAACACGCTTCTTTTAGAGCAAACTTTTTCCTTATTGGTGTCCATTTGAAACCACCAACCAGTTCTCGTACCCCCTTTCTAATTTCCGAAAAAAAATTATGTCTCGTGTTCAACTATCGAACCATCCTTGTACCCCCTAGGAACAGATCTTGTATCCCTGGTTAGGAACCCCCTTTTTTAAGGGTCCACGCTGTTTAAAAGACGTGCGTTCTGTTCCTAAGAAAAATATCAAATTTTAATGATGCTCGAAAGCATTAATTGGGTATTAAGGTCACCCAAAAGCCCCACACGTAATAAAAGTTCACATCCGTAAATCTGAATGCCAAAGTCAACCAGACCATTTACTCTAATAAGTCAGCACGTCCAAAGACAATTACAAACAAGTTCTCACTTTGCTGCATCATAGATCATCGTGATAGAACTCAATCATTACACCCTATGCATAACTCCCTATTGCGCACATGGAATTCCCCTCCCCATTAAACGTTACTTGGTCCTCCCATAAACTTGTTGTCAACTGAGACGTCATCTTAAAACAGGCCTTTCTGTGTACGCGTGCAAAAGCCTGAGCGGCGGGGCGGGGAAATCCCCCAGTGTGAAAGCGTGTGCAGCTTCGGGTGAAAGGGTATTTTCGCCGTTGCTGTGTGATATGCTGCAGACTGCGTTATTATTTTTGCTTTTAGGCTGATCTTTGGGGAGGTTTCGGGCTAAATCGAGTAGTTTCTTTGCACTCAATGAAACACACCCGTAACGGCGTGTTGTTTCTGGGCCCAAAACGTACGACATTTCCAGACCAATTTAAACCGGATTTTGATTAAAAATCCTTTTATTTTAATTTCTTCAATTAAAAATTTTTGTAGGGACTAAAACAATCAGCAGGAAAATAAATAAACGTTTTAGGTATCTTTAAAGGTCGTCGATGGAGCTTTTAAATGGTTTTTTTGTGCAATGAATTGTAATTTGATTTTGTGTATTAAAACGCATATCTGTTTTTACAAAGGTATGAATTGTCGTATTTAGTTGTTTCTGTGTCAAAGGTTAACTTCAGTGGTGGATAATGAAAGGGTCTTGTTGACGGAAGAAAAATTTCCGCAACCGAATGCGTCAATGCACGCTTTCCCTAAATCTAAACAACACTTCCCGACCATCATTACCATATTATGAAACGACAACTTACATAAAAAGCAGAAATATTAATTTGCGGATCATCAACCTGGACGCGGTCCAACAATTACTGTTCACAGTAACCGCATGGTTTTGCCGGGAAATGGAATTTAAGGGGACTATATTTACGATTTGCTGATTTCAGATTCTTGTTTGCTACGTCATTGATCAACCGTTCTAGGAATTCGAACGTCTGGCGTCTGATTGGCCGCCGCTCTCGAATGTTTATGGTTATGCAAACGATATTAGGCCAATATGCTGGATGGAAAATACCCAAACCAAAATGCGCTTTGAATACAAATTGATTCAAGGCATGTTTTCTTTGTAACGGGACAAATATGTACGCAGCCATGGAAATGCAAAATGGGAATTTGCAAAATGCTTATGAAGGTTGCAATTTACAATACCGCAGTTTTGGCGGAGTTCAGAAATGATGTCAAGTGTTGGTGCAATAACAACGATTTTGCAATTAGCGTTTTATGATGCTATTGCGTAATTGGGCAATTTTGCTTTAATGATCTTATTGACATCAAATGGTGTTCGCAGTGCTCTAATTTGTCTGTGGTGTTATTTTGTAAGCGTTTCAAATTCGGCTATTGGGTTTTTGCAACAAACAAATGAATTTTTCGCTCTTAATTACCATTGCAATGCAGCAAATAGTTACATCTTATTGCCTGTTGGTTAATTTGTGATTCGTAGTTTTTTGATGGCCACTAATTAGCTTTACGCGGGTTTGTAATTCCGCTGNATATTTACGATTTGCTGATTTCAGATTCTTGTTTGCTACGTCATTGATCAACCGTTCTAGGAATTCGAACGTCTGGCGTCTGATTGGCCGCCGCTCTCGAATGTTTATGGTTATGCAAACGGTATTAGGCCAATATGCTGGATGGAAAATACCCAAACCAAGTGCGATTTGAATACAAATTGATTCAAGGCATGTTTTCTTTGTAACGGGACAAATATGTACGCAGCCATGGAAATGCAAAATGGGAATTTGCAAAATGCTTATGAAGGTTGCAATTTACAATACCGCAGTTTTGGCGGAGTTCAGAAATGATGTCAAGTGTTGGTGCAATAACAACGATTTTGCAATTAGCGTTTTATGATGCTATTGCGTAATTGGGCAATTTTGCTTTAATGATCTTATTGACATCAAATGGTGTTCGCAGTGCTCTAATTTGTCTGTGGTGTTATTTTGTAAGCGTTTCAAATTCGGCTATTGGGTTTTTGCAACAAACAAATGAATTTTTCGCTCTTAATTACCATTGCAATGCAGCAAATAGTTACATCTTATTGCCTGTTGGTTAATTTGTGATTCGTAGTTTTTTGATGGCCACTAATTAGCTTTACGCGGGTTTGTAATTCCGCTGCGCTCGTCATGTTGTGTTCACAGCAAATG